>JAJVSH010000155.1:279228-400285 GCA_021460005.1 Tetramorium alpestre | reverse complement strand
GTTGGACGGTATATTGAAACAACACATTAAATGCGTCGCGACGCCACTCAGCTCGAAAGCGCGTCACCCTCCCACTGAGAAATGGTTGATCGAATTGATGCGTCGAAAAGGCATCGATTCGATATCTTTTCAATCAACATTTCTCACTGGGCTGTGTCGGCCGAGTTCCGCTAATGACGACGGAAGTTCGAAAACGACGAAAACAACTTCCGGTACGACGTGAAGCTAATGTTTGATAGCGACGAAATAATATCCAATAGGGATGCATTCCAAAATTCAATTTTGAATTTTGGAACGCACCCCTGAAAGTTTAAACTCGAAATTCGAAAGTCTACATTCTCGATGTGTCGCTCGTATAACGTGTAGACGTATAGATAGACGTGCAGACGTGTAGACGATATAAAATATTTCCGTTTAAAGTTTAGAATTTTTTTATACAATTAAAGTAAGTAATTTAAAATTTAATTCAGTGAAAATGGATCCAAATTTCTAGAGGCCCTCCATCATCCTTGCCTATTGCAATTGGTGGTTCTCTGTGGCACAAATATCTTTTCTTTTTCTTTTAATACTTTTTATCGTACAACTTACATGAAACATATAATTTATATTTTACGCGTCTGCACGCGAGAAATTCTGAAGGCTCTTTTTACCCATGCATTGAAATAGACTAACGACATCTCTCTAAAAAGAGCGTCGAACTGTCCAAGTGCGCGGTCTAGCTGGTAACAAGTCTTTGAGCGCACGTTTCATTGTTACTGAACATTATAAAAATTAAAATTCTAATTAAAGAACATAGCGCGGTTACTGTCGAACGAAAAGAAAAAGTTGCCTCGATGTTTTCGAAATAGGTTAACGCGCACGTCAGGTCGCACGAAACCTACGGAAGTCTAGCTTGCGATTCTAACCTCCAATCGTAATCTCAACATGTTTCACGGGTAACGTATACTTATTTAAATTTAGTTAATTTCATTACGAATATTTAAATATATATAATATTATTTAATACTGTAATCTATAATGTAAGAACATATAAGATAATTAATATTATAGCGTTACCAAAATTTTATGTACAATTAAAAATTTAATCTGGTGATTTCTGATTGTGTTAATTGCGAATAATTTATCGTGCAGATGCAAGAGATTATGCGCAGGTGGCCTGCGGCTACGCGCGCAGAGCGTGTCGCCGAGGTACGCCGGTACCCTGTCCAAGGCAGAAGCGAGGAAACGGAGGAGCCAGCTTTTCGATGAGGAGAAGCGAAGGCAACGATCGGAACTGGGCAGGATTGAGAAGATAGAGGTGAAATACAAGTCGGCGGAAAACGAAGTTGTAATGGCGATGAATCGCAACATCTCCACGCCGTACGACTGTGCCAGGCACATTTCCGAAGGCGTCTCCAAGATGTCAGCTATTGCCTCGGTGGACGGTCAAGTTTGGGATATGCACAGGCCGTTTACAGGCGACTGCGAGCTGCAACTGGTGACCATGCAGAGCCCGTGGATACGCGCGGTTAACAATGCTTTCTGGCGAACGTGCTCGTTGATGCTGGGCGCTGTGGCGGACGGCGCGTTTAAGGACCACGTGAACGTGCATCTACACAGCTTTCCCATCCCAGTAATCTCTTCCGGCAGCTTTACTTACGACGTATTCATCGATCTGCCGGACTGGCGGCCAACTGACTCCGAATTGCGTGCCATGTCTGCACTGTTTGTTAAATTGTCGAATCGCGAATTGCTCCTGGAAAGGTTGGAGGTGCCGAGCAGTGTTGCGCTGGATATGTTTCAGGTAAAGATGGAATAAAATTAGCAGTTTGTTTCAGCGGTTTGTCAGTCATAAAACGCGACACTCTTAGTCAAATCCGATATTTAAAGTCCTTTGTAAAACTTACATATACATATATATGTATATTATATATGCACAATAACATTTATGTTCCTGCTGAAACAATCTGTGACGTTACATTTGATTCCAAGTTTTAAATAACATTTAACAAGTAAATTTTTAACTTTCTAGTTTCTTCAAATTTATAATTTGAAAATTCGCAAAAATTTTATAACAAAGCGAAATTTTATAAAAGAATTTTGTTCCTAACGTTTTATATCTTATAGTCAATTATAACAAGGAATTATTTGATAAAGATGTTTAAAAATTAGAATGTCAAATATTATTTTACGTACTATTTTTTAAAACTATTTGAAAAGAGTTTAATCATATTTCTGCTTTCAGGATAATCCTTTCAAATCTCAGCAGATACCCAATATCGCCAAAAATAACGACGACGATAGAATAACGATGTATCGCTTGGGAGATCATGTGGATATTAGCAAAGGCCCCATGGTGGGTAATAGCGGCTTGATGGGACGCGTTACTGTATCGGCAATACATAAACTTAAGGATGGGCCCGTCGATGGTCTGTATCGCTTTCAAGGCATTGCCCTGCCTAAAGGTATTTTGCTTAATCATTTCGCCTATGGTGTCTTGGAAAAACGCGCTAAGAAATTGAACATTTCCACGTGGCAACCTCAAGTGGAGGATGAAGCGGTTAGCCTAACGGCGTCCGCGAATTAAAGACACTCAATTTAAGAAAGTACTCGTGTAAATAAATACATCTCTCAGTCACATTTCGTTTTAAATGTATCATTCTTTTGTTGGGTTAATACAAATCGAAGCTCCTATTCCTTTACTACAGCGACTTTCTCATATTATTAAATTGAATGATTTCAGAAGCGAGAAATTACATAAATTTTTACCGTGCAATATATAACGAAATAAATTAAGTTTTTTTCTATGATTTTTTTCCAATAAATTATAGGAAATGGAGTTTGAAAATTCCAAGCGTTCGAGTAAAATGTATGGATCGTTTTATTTCACTTTTAGTTACATAACAATAAAAATTGATCTAATTGCTAAATATTATTGTACATTAGATATAAGAATGTATAATATAATTCAACGACGTTGCAAACGGTTTTCTCGAGGATCATGCACTTCCCAGGTAAAGCTGTCTGGCAATCTATTGGTCTTGGACACCGCGCATTTTATACTTAATTTCAGGTACAATTTCTGATGCGAGTTTGTACCGCAGTCTTCAAGATTGTCAGTTTTCAGATTTAGTCTTGCCGCTAATGGCGCCAAGTCTGGTGAACATCTAAGTAATCGATATAATCTTTATTAGAGTTTATTTTTATTTGTGCGCTCGAGAAGATGCAAACTTTAGAAATTCAATTGAGAAGTCATTCGTTGATCAATTATTAATTTACTTGTAATAATTGTTATATCAATTATAATACTAGAAAGAGAAGATTATAGTTATCATTAAATTAAATGATTATATCATTGATATCTCTTTTAATTTCAGATATTGTATTTGATTGTGAAGATTTAAAAAAAGTAACTTAATTTTTAGTAGCTTTAGAAGAACTGTTATAGTTGGAAGAAAAGCAAAAAGATTTTTAAATAAACTACTCAGGAAGGAATTGGGAAGCAACTCTTCATCAATTACTATAATCTTTATAGATATTTTATTCTTATTGAATTGCCTTAATTGAACTCCAATGACTAGATCGAAGTAAGGCGGTTTATTGGTTTCCTCCTCCAATTCTCCGCCGGTGTTTCCCGCATTCCTGACCCTCGTGTGCTTGAATCTATTCTCAAAAGCGTACTTGCTCATGTTACCATAGTAAAAGAACTGTCCCCCGTATTCGCCGTACCCCGAATACGTGGAAGCCGGCGGTGGTCTTCGGGGAGATGACGTCTGGAAGTGCGAGAAATCTCAATTGGCGGAAAAAAATATGCGTTTTGTACATTTACTACGTGTCGATAACGAGTTTCCGATGAGCTAGATATGTATATGTAGACACATTGTGTAATAACTAATAATTTAACTGTTTACAAAGTTTTTTCGACAGATCTTGGCTGTCTCGGCGATTAGTATTAAGTTTTACAAACCGTCGTGCGAAGAATGAGCTTGCGTTCGTAACGCAATTTATGGAACAGATGCCTGTTGTAGCTGTTGATCAGCCGACGTAATCTCAAATACATGTATCGCTGATTGTCCCGCCAGCAACACTCGTTGCTTGCATTAGGCATTCGCAAGCACGTGAACCATGTACGGCTTAGAACGTACTTGAGATGCATGCTGACCTGGAATACATGAATTTACAGTTTGTGTATCTTGAGTTTATTAATGAGTATCCGCATCCTCTTGAAGAACACTGAATCCTTTACCATAGGGTTGTCAGTCCTCGACGAGACCCTGAATGATAACACCTGCCGACCCTCCTCCAAACAGTCCAGCACATCAACGATCTTACATCCCGAGACTAGTGCAGATCTATTGACGATTTGTCTTTACTGATTAAACGAACGTGAACGATAACTGTTCGATTGACGATTGTTGATTCATTAATCGATCGTAAAATTTCATTGCCCCGATGAGACGGCGAAAAGAAGGAGACGTTACCCGTTTATTCTGCGTTCGGTGACTTTCTCGAAGTGATCCATGAAATTCTCGCAACTACATACGAAGATCTGCAGATCGGCATAGTTGAAAACGTGCGATCCTCGCCAAGAATTGAGGATCGTCTGCAGCAGGTAATTGAAATTATCGAGGATCCTACCGCCGTAGAAGCACGAGACGGGTAAACCGCGGGACCTTTTCAACGTGAATAAAATGAGCAAGCAAGTATTGATTCTTTTTTTCTACATATATTATAATAATATTAACAGTTAAAAATTCTTGAAATGAATAACCAAGTACAAAATATATTTCAAAATCGGAAAAGAATATTTGAATAAAACATGATATAACATTAGAATCTAATATTTATTGGTCTTGTTTCTATCTTTGTTGCTATTACTACTGTTACTATTAGAGAAGATTTAGAAACCTTGGATGGGTGTATCGCCAAGTGACCGCTTTCAGCATGCGATATTGGGACCGAATCAGTTCCAGCACGTCGAAAATTTTGTTGCACTCTAATAACTCCGTGTCAGTCTTTACATTGTTCATAAGGTCTTTTGTATGCTTTACTGCAAACTCAAGCTTGGTGCCAATCACTAGAAATTCGCTGTTTAATACCGTGGCAGCAATGTCAGACCAATGTCTGTTGATCAAGGAAAATATAAGAAAGTGGTTATTTGAGTTCTATACTTTTTTTGGGAATCTTTAGAATAAGGAAAGCTGAACAGCTTGAGATAAAGAGAAAGAGATATTTAATATGTATACATAAGATTTACAAAGTTTCCAAGAAAAATAAAGAAATCCAAAAATTATCCTTTAAACTTGAAGGTTTAAAATTGTCAAGTTAGATCTCAAAGTTCTAAAAAGTTTCCAAGCATTAAGTGTTTCTTTCACTTCTAATTCCGAGATTAAAAACTTCAGGGCAAAATATTAAAGCAGGTTTAGGATCACTAAGATTTTTAACACAGAAGTTACTTGTAAGAAATCTATCAATACGCAAATTGATAAAATAACATTCTCTAAATGAACAAAAAATTTATTTCCTAAATGTTTAATAATTAAACTCATGATCCTACTTTTTTAATTTATACGTATTTAGATAATTGTAAATATAGATTTTGGTAAAATTATTTTACAAATCTTAAAATAATTTTTGTTTCTGCAAGATCAACAGGAATCTACCTGGAGACTAAACGAACAATACAGGCAACGTCGTGCAACGGCAACATTTTCAGGATGATGCTGAGGATTTCTGGCGGTAAAATGTCTAACGTGCATCCCTTGCGTCCTCGTGCGCTCTGTCTGCATTGTGAGGACACTCTTCGGCGTTTCGCGCCCATTTGACTCCTTCGGACTCAATTTCGTTTTCGTTCGCAAGTCGCGATCAATCGTGAAGAATATGTGCGTTTTCGCATATCGATCACAATCGATGGGATTTTTTTTTCGGTTATGGGACAGGGACTCCCAGAAATTTTGCAAGATCTTTGGAGGATGAGAACTCTCTAATTTGCGCGAAACAAAGAAGTCCTATATCACAATTTTATGATCGCAACGATAGCTTCAGCCTGCAGACAAGCGAGAAACTATGAACGAAATGGTAAATATATACCTAATATTTACTATACATAATATTTTCCTAATAAGATACAAAAATATGCTAATTTTTTCAAATGTTCTTAAAAAATCTTTTAAATTTCTACATAGATTTGCAGTAATAAATCTAATAAAATTTACATGCTTTTATGGACACATCAATAATTATTTTAAATTATTTTTCTTTATTTTGTCACTTGAATTATCCTCAAAGAAATGTCTCAATATTATTTTTAGAATCTTTTTGAAAAGATGATTAGTAGATAGATTATTAGATAGAAAAGAAAAATATAAATAATTTTATATATTTTTTAAATTTGTATAAAATAAATGCAGATGTGGAAATCAAGGAATAAAATAAATACAAGATATTCTCTGGCTTAAGATATATATTTTTTAATATTTTTCATAAAGTATAGAATAATAAATTGAATATAATCATAATGTTCACTTGGTTTTGATTTGTCAATAAAGTTAATTAAGTTCTTGTTTGTCATTCAACTTGAACAAGTTATTTAGACATGTTACTTTCTGGTCGTTAAAATTTACTGGAGTGAGTACTTCAAGATGTAATTTCATTAGAGTCTTCAAAATTCCGAAAATTCAATAAAACAGGACCCAAAGATCTAAATATGTAAGATTATTGAAATATATTTAGATTTATATTTTATAAATTTGAAATTTAATTTTCAAGAAAACTGAAACTTTTGAAAACTCCATTTCTTACTTAAGCAATCCAAATTTCAAGAATCCAAAATAAAAATCTGACTTTTTCAACCATTTAAACTCCATTGTGTTCTAAGGATCTTCTAAAGAATCAAAATTCCAAGTATTCCAAGCATCCAAAGTTCCAAAAAGCCAAAATATTGAATGCTCAAAGCTCCAAGGATGCAATTTTTAAAAATAATTGGACCCGTTGATCCGAAAGTTCTCAAGAAATCAAACTCTTAGTTAAACATGCAGGATCCATAGTAATCTTTCTAGACGACAAAGGCCTCTTCGACTCTTATGCGCCAAAATTTACCGGCATTAACAATGTGAATTTGGCCTGGTCAATGTTGGTCTCCTCGGCCGCGCAGGGTCCAATGCTATCTAATAAAGTTTGTATTGCATTCTGATTAGTCGGATGCTTTCTCTTGGTGTGTTCACGACGGTGCTTGAGCTCTTTGAACGTTTTACCGCACTGCTCGCAGGCGTACGGTCTGGCGGCTTCATGAGAGCGCATGTGACCCTCATAGTGGCTTTTTCTGACGAATTTCTTACCGCATTGACCGCAATCAAATTGGAAACGGCCTTCGTGAGCGGCCACGTGCGAGCTCAGAGTCCATTTAGTTTTGAAAGTCTTTGAACAGTAATCGCACCTGATCTTCGAGTCGTTCTTATCTGCCCTTCGAGGCTCCTTCTTTAACAATAGCATTTCTTCCAGAAGAAAGTCCTCCTCAGCAGAATTTTTCGTTGCTGAGGTCTTATCTAACATCACTTGACTCTGCAGCGCATTCCTATGCTCTCCTCCCTCATGCTTCAAGTGATTGTTCTTTGACGTTGACTAGACAGATAATAAATACGTATAAATTATTCACATGCATATTGAGAAACATATATGTATTTAATACATAACATGTCTCGCTCTTATTTTGCTAAAAATTTGTGGGCTATTTCAATTCTTCTACTATTTCAATTATATACAAAGAGAAAAATAAAAAGATTGTCTCAATAATGTACTTTCTGAGATTAACAGATGCAAGAATTTAAAAATTTAAAGAATATGGAATATAAGACGTACCTTGCCATGCGAGGCCAGATGGGTTTTCAATTTATCCTCATCATTGTACCTCTTCTTACATCGCGGACAGGGATATCCGCCCTTGTCTTCTGTGCCGCGCAGAAGGGCGCCACGTAAAGTCGCGTCGCTCGCTGTGTTCTCGACAACGATTTTTTGTTGGTCAGTTTGCTGTAGTTTGTCCTTACGCATCGAGTGCCGAACTATATGCCGCTTCAAATCGTGCGCTCTGGAGAATGCCCGTCCATATCGCGCACATGTGGGAAAGGGACAGCCTTTTGTTCTGTCGTTCTTCAGACTGGAAGAAGAAAGAATGCATATTTAAGTTTCCCAAAAATTTGAACTTTTAAATATCGCAACGTTGTTCAGTAGCAATTATCCGTTGGAATTAATTAGAAAGATAAAAATGGAAATTTTAACAAAAAGTAGTTGAAAGCTGTAGCTAAGATACTGAAAATCTCGAAAGAATTTAATAATTTAATTTAAAGAATCTGAAAATTGTATTACTTGGATATTATTGAGGAGTTCAACAAAACTGAATTTCTATCCCAAGAACATTCTTACACATCGGAAATAAGATTATATCTGACTCAACATGCGTATATATATGTTTCATCCGCAGATCGTATCGAGAGAATCTAAAATTCACAGATTGCGGAAGAATTTATTGAAAAAAAAAAACATTGTTTTCCGTACCTTCGAGTGGTATTGACAACTGGAACTGGTCGTTTCGCATCCTTGCCGCAATCCTTGCAATCTTTTTTGTCGACTTTTTGACTAGCCATCGTGGTCAGTTGCGCTGACAACGGTATCACGATGGAAATGGTTTCGTTGGATCCTGGAGTGACGATAGGCCCAACGTGGATCGCCGGCGGCGTAGCTAACGTTATACCACTTTCGTTGTTCCTACTCATGCCGATCTTATCAACAACCAACGAGTCCTTAGGAAGGCTATTTACTAAGGTAGAATTTACACAATATACATTACAGTTGTTAATACAAACATCTTATTTTTTAATTAGTTGTGTATCATAACGATCAATACTATATACTACATCAATATTACTATTATTGATTATTAATTATAAACGTGAAATATATTAATATTAAAAACAAGATATACGAAGAGGTGAGGTTTAATTAATTAAATTTTAATTAAAGAGTTGCACAAATGATAATAATTTCCTAATTAAATTGTAAACACAGCTCATTTAATTAGCGGGTTGTGCATGTAGAATGGTCCAAGGAACATCTATTTGTAACGCGATATATTAAAATTTTGGATATAATTTAGATATAATTGCAAATCAATCATGATTAGGATTTTATAATTACCGAATGAAATATGCATAGTTTATCTATTTGTGAAATATATATGTTACAGTAAAAGCGTAAAAATTTAAAAAAAAATAAAGAATAAAATAAAGAATAAAAGAATAAATAAAGAGTAAAGAATAAATAAGAATCATGTCTACTATATATTAATAAGCATACAAATTTATTAGCCAATACAATGTCTAACACTTATTGAAACACATCATTAAAGGTTTGCCAATCGATATAAATTCTTTACAAATTGCATATCTCATTAACAAATGTTTCGTTAATTGAACCGCAATTTGATTTCATTTAACGGAGACAAAGGAACAAATATAGTTTATAATGTAAATTTTGTTCAATATGCAACACCCAACATGTATATTACATCAAATATTCTAATATTAATAAATGCAACAAATGCAATAAAATGCAAATCGCAAAAATAAATAAAAAAAAATTTGTCAAAGATATAAAAGTGAACAAGTATTCTTAATTGAATAGAGCGCGCTTTTTTAAAAATTGTTCCTTGCGCGCATTTTTGTTGAATTTGAATGAAAACCAAGATATATTATAAATAAAAATATCAATTACCTCGTTTCTTTAACACGATACGATACATTGTAAAGATAGTCCGTTCACTTTACAAAATAAAATAATTGCGCACACTAATTTCATGCCTTTGCTGTAACATACTGTACACTATCTATATGCCATATACATTCCATGAATTTCAGAAGGGTTAGCGTAAACCGCGATCGATGGGAGGTCGCCTGTCGACGCGTATCATCGGCGTATCGCCTGCACGGAGAACAAAAGAAAAGAAAAAAAAAAGAGAACAATCAGAAATCGAGAAATCAGGGAAACTTCCGTACAGAGCCTCGGATCATCACCTTCCTCCGGAAATTTACAATTGACCCTCGCTCACCGATCTTAAAATCACTGTCAGTCACTCCGGGAATTCGAACTCATCGGAAAGCTATACCCATCGGTATCTCGATCCCCGTCTCGAGGAGCGTCGATTACGCGGGAGAGAGAGAGAGAGAGAGACGTAAAAACGTCGCGACGCGTCGCCCGCGATCGTGCAGGAATCCTCTCACGTTCGGGAAATACGTGCGATTTACGCGTGAGCTGCGCGGGAGAAGGAAAGAAGAGAAGGAGATAAAACTACACCGAAGCGTCGTATCGTGGCCGTACCGAGAGGTCACTGAGGTGCCGTGAGAGCGTCCCTGTCACCGCAGATGGAGGATTCCCCTTCGAGTCTCGCACGCGACTCACACGCGAGGGCACGTTCAGGGCCGCTCCGCGCGACCTGCAGAGAGGTGGGGGGACGAGGAGGAGTCCGGTAACCCGGGGAACGACGTCGGCGAGGCCTCGCGTCAGCGCGGCGCGGCACGCGTCGCGTCGCGTGAACGACGCCGAGGCGACGGAGGAATGAGGATCTCGCTCGCTCGCTTCTCCCTTTTCCGCCCACGCTTCGCGCTTCACACAAACGATTCTCCGGGCGCGGGAATGACGCCGACGACGCCACTGCGCGCGGGGACACTCACGTTCGCGCGCACATACCGGATCGGGGACGACGGGACGGCAGGACGTTGACGAGCGTTGCACGCGCGACACCAGGAGTGGCCATTTTAAAGCCCGAGCTCGGGCCTCGCTCGCGTCGTCTCGTTTCGCCTCCCTCGGCACGGCCGTGCCGACTAGAGCCGGGCTCGTGCGCATGTCGGGGAGCCGCGAGCGTCTGGGCGAGAGAGAAGAATCTGTCCTCACTCATCTATTCTCGTTTGTTGCGTTTTCTTCTTTTTTTCTTTTTTTTCAGAAAATTCTTTTATTTTCTTCTTTCCTCCGCCACACGCTTCGGCAGGTTACGTCATTTTGAATGCGAGCTGTATGCACGGGGGTGCGCGTGATCGATAAAAATTTAAATGCGGAATTAAAATTTCTTTCAACCGATTGCGAATAGAGGTAAGAATCATATTTTCGATTGGATTGAATCTTGTGCTAGGTTAATAATAATATTTTTATATAAATTTTCGTATATTCTTTTCCAGATTTAAACTGCGCGCCGATTGTTGATTTGTTGGTTTTGAAATATACAATAATTGAAGCACGAGATTCCTCTATTCACATTCTTGTGAATCGATAATCGATTTAACTTTCGACGCTGATAAGCATCCTTTCTAAATCATTGTAAAGAATTTACTGCGAAAGATATTGCTCCAAGATTCGAATCTTGAATCTCTTCAATCCATGGACGTCCTTTACCAATTCAACTCAGGCATGTAAAATTTCTTTTTATTTATAAATTCATACATGGGTGTACGTAGTGTTGTATGAAGGAAAAAAGTTAAAAATCTAAAACGATCTCATATATATTTATAATCTTTTTAGATTTTTACTTTATTTATTTAGTTTAATTTTACTTGACTAAATTTACAAGACTAAAATTTGAATTTTACGTTTATTTTGTAGGTATTTATGTCTACAATAATGATGCGCGAGCGTGTACGTGGGCATACATTTTTTCGCACATTTTTCACGCGCAAATATCGATATTGTCGGGCGTTTTCCTTTGCGATTTCAACAAAAGGAACGGGGAAAGTCACGTGCGCGAGACGTTTCAGTTAGAGTAGCGCCATCTTCTCTCTCTCAGCCCAGCTATCCCATTTTCCTTCTTTTCTCTCATCGACCAGGTTTCTCTCTCACTTTCTTCCGTGCGATGAAAGTATACTGCACGATCGCACGTGAAGTTCTAAATACGACGGCGAGAGCACGGGCCCGGGCGGGAAGGAGGAATGGAGGGAAAACGCGAGTGCGGGCTCTGCGCGCGCGCACTCGATGATTCAATCGTCAGGCAATAATATTCGCGATAGATATTACGATCTTGTTTTTTTTTCTCTCCCCCTCGCGCCCAGCCAAATGTAATCCCGCGAGCGTGGCTTTCGTTCGTATTCATGACGTCAGCGAATGTATCTTCAATTGTCACGCGCGAATGATTGATTATTCATCGAGCTCCTCGCGAGCTCCTCGCGAGTCGTCGCGCCTTACAATTACACTCGAAATGCCGCGCTTACGAAAATTCGAGATATCGCGGCGTTCGAAGTTTCCAAATTTTCAAACCTTCGAGACTAATCTCGAGATTAATCTCTCACTGGAATTCGAATGCCCTGTGCACTGAGAGAAATGTTTTGTATTATGAACCAAAAGCTTTGTTGATATATGCTCAAGAAATTTATTTAGTTGCTGTAAACAAATATGTTATTTGCTTATATCTTGTCAAGTCGTTTTGGTTTAGAGAACAAAACAGTTTTGTTCTCTAAACAATTCTGTTTTGTTTTCCAAAACGACTTAACAAGATATACGCAAATAACACATCTGTTTACAGCAAGTAAATAAATTTCTTGTGCAATATGTCAAAAAAACTTTTGGTTCATAATACAAAACATTTCTCTCAGTGTGACCTGAATTTACGAGAAAATTCGAGTATTTAACGTACGTGGCTCGTTCCGTCTGTCTTATATCAGAGCGAATAGAAATGTATATTGTACATGGGAAATATGCGGCTCGAAAGTTAGAAAGAAAAGCCATTTTCCACGGGAGAACGAGTACGGAGGATATCTACATTTATATAAGGACTTCGATTCTGAGAAGCCACTTCTGCTGTTGCGTAACTATGTCGAGCGAAGCGCGGTGCATCTCTCAAAATGTCACGTTGCGTTCCAATTTGTAATCTATCATAGACACAGGTCTATTTCTATTCCAGTTTTACTAGTCTGCATGTAGAGAAAAATGCAGACAGAAAAATTGTACAGAGTGAACACTTGAAAAATATTGCGAGAGAAAAGATATCTGCGTATATCAACTGAACATCTCGCTCGGCATTTGGTAAACGTTATTTGCCTTCCAAACGCTGAATTCTATTTTCGATGTCATGTATACATATTATACATAATATATTTAGGATACGTCATTGTTATTTAATTGATACACGCAGCTATTCAAAGATCACGAGAAGATATGCTCTCGCGGAATGTCTTTGAGATATTTGGTAATGTCTTTAGCGCACCGCACTCCGTCCTGAATGAATTATTTGCTTTGTGAGTTATCGAGATATATGCAATAACGCGCCCACGACGACAGAACGCCATGCACGCATGAAACGCGCTGCGCGCACCTGTAATTAATAATTGAGGCTAATTAAGCCCGGTAATCGAATATGCCGCACTCGCAGTGTGTCACGTGTACGTCCTTCGTGAATCAATATCTCCAACTCCATCGAGCCGCACAATACCGTGCGTATCGCGTTATTGAAACATTGTAGCGTGTCTGCACAGCGGCAGAGCGAATATAAATAGTCACGTTGTAATTTATTCGCGGCTCTCCAATGAGTACGAATAAAGTCGTGGAATGGTGACGGATGTACCCCACATAGCGGGACGGGAAATTTTAAGGGAGATCTTTCAGCGGACGTCTAATTCCAGGAATTCTATATTCGACAAGTCGCATGATTCCGAGCGAGATAGAAATTCATGTTTCTCCGACATAATTTTGAGCGATTTGAAACGAGATCGTCTCATCTTTTCCGGTTGAATGAATAACCGTGAAAGTTTTAACCGGCCGCTGCCAATGTACCGGAAAGAATCTTTACGATCCTCGGGACCTATCATCTTATTTATTTTGATTTTCCGACGTTTAATCGACTGGATCATTTGCAAATACTTATGATTACAATCTGTAAATAAAATGATTATTATAAGCGGCTGCATAAAAAGCCCCTGCGCGTCGTTATCCTAGTGTTTTCAGCTTTCTATAGCCCGTTTATTATCTTTATCGGAGTCACAACACGACCTATATATTTATATTTATTTATTTATTTGATAACGTTGTAACCTGACATTTAGGTTTTCAATTGACGTCTGTTTTTATTGAATTTTTATTCGTACTTAAAACTTTCCTTTTCCAACTGTATATTACAGTCGTACAAACAACGCAAATGTACAAATGTAGTACGCTACATGAAATGCCACGTAAAAACGGAGATCATTTTATGATACACCTTGTACATAAAAAAATAGAATATTTCCTACTATATTATCGCATTATGAAATAATTTTATTACGTACATTTTCATATCACATACTGCTTTTAATTAAACGTTTAAATTAAACTAAACTGTGTATAAAAACTCTTTCTCTTGTTATATAAATAAATAATAAGATAATATATATATATATTTTTCATGTAAATTAAGTAATAAAATTTAAACCGTGCGATAATATAATAGAAAAAACGCTACGTAATATACACATTCCTAAGATATAAAATAAATATAAGTAATTTCTATGTGCAGTATAAATTGGAGTACAATATACAACGCAGGTGAGAGGCACACTATATATACAGGTTTAAGGAACTATGTACGCTAGCATACTGTACAGCAGTATTTACATCAATGGTATTTACAGGAGCGAATTTCATCGCCGCTCATCGTCATTATTGGCGTCGATCGTCTTGTTGATCCAGTGTAGATAATGCTGTATCTTGGTGTACACATCCGGATAGCCTGGTCTGGCGCAACCGGATCCGAAGGATGTGACACCGACCAGCTGCCAAACGCCGTCAGTGCGACGACACTGCAGAGGTCCTCCGGAATCACCCTAAGGATCAGGACAAATTAAAAGATAAGTTGGCGTACGTGGAATTAATTATTTAATATTATAACGTAATTTTTAAATATTTTAAAATATCGGATTTTTTATACATATAGAAAAGTATTATTCTTTTACATGTAATTGGAATTGAAAATACTTTATTTTGAGTCGATAAGCAATTCTTGATTATACGTATCTCCGCGGTGATCTTGCACGTCATCAATCGCGCGATCGATTTTATTATGGGAAAGTGTACGAGCGACGTAATTAAGCAACAAATCGACGCTTTCAGATAATAAAACGTGTCCGCGAGCGATTCGTTTTACTCTCAATAGTCGGTACAGGCATATATTAACGCGCTCGCGCGCGTTTGTATCAATGAATTATATAGGGTGAATCAAGTTTGCCGTTTCACCGTTCAATGATAACACGTTCCATCATACATGGTTTTAAATAAGAAAAGCTAAGACTTTCGACGACAAGCTTTGAGGAAACTGGTTATTTTCTACATTTTCGAGAAACGCTAAACAAATTAATTTCTAGGAAGACGACGATTACCACGCAGCTTCCGGAAGAACCGTCGATCTGACCGGCACAGAGATGGCCCTTCCTGATGGGCACCGAGGTGCCGTAGGCTTGCAGGCACTCTTCCAAATTTAGAAGCGGGACACTGGCCTCCAAAAGGGCGGTAGAGAGCGAGGGCGACGGACCATATCTACCCCAGCCGGAGGTCACGCATTGTCCTCCACTGAGATCCTGTCCTGGACCGGGAAGGCAGATGGTGCGAACGACCTTGGACAGTGGTGCTGGCCTGGCGAGTTTCATTAAGGCTGTAAAGGTGAAATTCTTTTCAGAACTCCAGGAATTTTGCGACCCTCGAGGTTTCTCCAACTTTAGAATTAATTTAGGATGGATAAGATAAAAATGTACAGATTTAGAGGGCTTAGAGCGAATTGGTGAAATTAGATTGGCGAAACCAGCTTCTGTCGAATATTTTTCTAATTGCGCGCATTCCGAGATATTCAAGGACTCACCTATGTCGTGCACGTAATTGTTGAATCTCTCGTGAAGAATCACTTTCTCCACGGGCAATCGCGCGGACCCGCGTCCTCCCGAGTCCAATTCCCATTCGCCGACCACTGCCGTCCATAGCGCACCGATGGGTAAATTGAACAATTCGCTGAAGTAAATATCCACTTGAGAATACGAAGCACAAGATAAATATTTGAAAAAAAAGAGCTAAGAATATCGTCTAAATATAAGTATTCTTTTAACGATTTGGAGTTAGAAGTATGTTGAATTAATTGAAACTTTGATGAGAGAGAGAGAGAGAGAGAGAAGAAATGAAAAAAAATGAAGATTTAGGAAAATTAAAATTGAACTGATTAAAATTCGGCACTTTTTTCGCGGAACGAAACAGCGAAGTAACTTTTCGAGGATTTCTTTATCATTCTGTGGAAATATCAAACTCACTTGTGAATGCAGTGGGCGGCAGTGATCACCCACTTGGGATCGATCAGCACTCCGCCGCACCAGTGACCGATAAAACCCAGCTTCGGGTGTAACAACTGAAGGGAAACCTGCCAAGGCCACGCGCCCCTTCTGCTAGGCTTGCCGTTGAAAATGCGACCGGTAGTGGTGGTGGTTGTTGACAACGAGACGCCGTCCTCCAGCTGGATCTCCGGCGAAACAATCGATCGCGGCTGACGCTGTGACGCTGCTGGACATCCGCACTCTGTTATCGGAAGCCGTTTACATTTGTTTAATGCTTCCACATTGAAATCGCGAGACATGAACTCTGCGTAATCAAATGTGGGGATGATCAGTCAGATTTAAAAGCGCGAATTTGAGAATTTGAGAATAATCTTGAGATTTTTAATTCAGGATCGATTCGTAAGTATTAAATGCATTCAGAATGATTATAATAGAATGTTGCAAGGATGCTTTTGGATACACGCAAATATCTTTAAAATTTATTTGGCATTTTCTCGCGATACATGTGTATTATTCAAAGTTATAAAAAATATATATATGTATCTAAAATCTAAATTAATTTCTAAATATCGGCGATTCAAAATTTGATGAAATAAAAATTCCCGAAATTCAGAATACATAAATTGATAAAAATATCACTATCACTGCCTGAAATTAAGAATAAATTACAAATTTCAAATTATAAATTATACATATTCTAGAAATTAGGATAACGATTCCAATTACATCAAAGAAAAGGAAGGAAATTTTGTAGAAAAATTTTATGGAAATAAAAAAATATATAAATGGTGTTAAATAAAAAATTAACTACAAATTCAAAAATAGACATAAATTCTCGATCTGATTAGCCAAATATTATTGAGATAATAAACGTAAATCTAAGAAAGTCATACTTTCGAAGATATTATCTATTGATTAATAGAGTTTTAACTTATTTTTCTATTACTTTATCACATTGAAGAAAAGAAAGAAAAGTTTCTAACAATTATAAATTTCTAGTAATTATATTATAAAGAAACATCGCAATATTGAGGAATTACTTACTAAAATGATCTTCTCGGATGATTCTTATCATGGCACCCTGGACCTCTGCTAGAACGACCACCAGCAGGACAAGGAAATCACTGCGCAGACGATACATCACCAGCGAAATTAAGAATATCCGCGCTGGATCACCACACCGATCGCTATGATCTATGGATCCGCATAGCCTGACTGGCTTCGGCGACGCCAATCGATCCTCGAGTAGGATTAGCACGACGCGAAGAGCGGATCCTTCGGTACGAAGCGATCTCGAAGAAAGTGATCGTTGAATAGCGCGGGAGAGGGGAAAAGCGAGTGATGTGGTCTAGCAGATGTTGAAGAACATGAGGCGCATTTAACATCACAATTTACGGAATGGAACCTCGACGTAAATTTTAATGATCGAAGACGACGAGAGGAGATTTCGATCTTAAAAATGTCCCGTTCGAAATGTGAGAGAGTGATTTCACGTTTGAAAAGAATTTATATGTTTGGAAAATGGATAGATGATTGATCTTTGCTCGTAGTAACTGAAAATTGATTTCTGTTTAAGACCATTTAAAAATTTACATTTTTGGAATCGTCCATAGATTTTATATTCTCAATTTGAAATTTGAGGGTTCTAATATGATTGGTTCTTAGATATTTAGAAATTTAGAGTTTCAATGAGATCTTTGAATCCTCCAAACCGTAAGTGACTAAGACTTCAAATCGATCCTTGCGATTTTGAGAAAATTCGCATTACAATGAAGATAAACTGACAAATGAGATTTTCCTTTCATTTAGAGTGAACTTAAATGGAAATCGATCGAAAGAAATCCTTACAATCCGTTCGAGAGTCGCAGTAAAAAAAATTAGCGAAGCTAATCGATTAAAAAAGGAAGAAGGTGAGAGACTTTCTCTCACTTTGTCAGAAGACAAAGCTTTCGCAGGATTATTTGAATTCGGTGGACTTTCTTCCTCGGTAAAAGAATTTTGTCGCATGGAGAGCTGTGCTGAGAGTAGTTGGTATATTGTAATTAATTATCAGGTTGCTCGAGGAAAGAAACCAAGAGAACCGAGGCGCGATTCAAGTCTCTCTTTCTCTCTCTCTCTCTCTCTCGTTCACACACTCAAACGAGGCGACAACTTTCGAGAGCGAATCACTCGTACGAGCGGAGAGAAACGCGGTCGATATAATGATATAATCGCTAAGACGATAATCCACTGTTCTGGTTTGCGTTGTTACTCGATGTTGCAGGATACCGCGTTTACAGAGAATCTATAAACGTGCAACCGGCGATTTCTAATAATGTTCGAATTATATATCCTACAGATAAGATATCGATTTCACACAGGGCTCTGATGAACTAAGATTAATCGCATCATTATTACGTAAAAAATGTAGAAACTACAACAAGGTGCTATACATTTAATACATTCCGTATTATGATATCCCGTATTATGTATTAATATATTCCGTATTATGAAAGATAAGTATTTCGATTATTAAAAATGATTCATCCAACATCGGATTTATATCGAGTACGATTTATTATTAATTAATTATTTCAAATTGTAAGGCATACGAATCAACTGTAGACATTGTATAGAAATTTTCTAACATATATTCATGTTTACTATATTCAAATTCTTAATATCAGTATCTCCGAAGGATTTCCTAACACGCTAATATATAGAAATGAATAGAAATGAAATAATACGTTGGCGCGAATGCATCTTGCCTTGTGCGAAATGAGACAGAATGAGAAAGTGAAACCACATATATGCAATTCATATAAAAAATCTCATGAAAAGAAAGAAAGAGCCGTCCTCATTGTTTTTGGCCACATTTATCGTCTTATGTGACACGTTGGAAGTGCAATAACATATACATATTTCAAAGTAAATAACGGCATTTCTTTACATATAGTTTTCAAAAATTATTTTAAAAAATTAAGAAATGAAAAAGAGCTTAAATAAAAGAAGAAAACATCGACAAATGTTTTTACATAATAATAAATTAAAATACTGCCTCAATAGAATTTAAATGAAAAAATGTATACAGTGTCAAAAGAGAAACGACGTTGGCGAGCCTGACAGTCATGATGTATGAATCTCTAGATGCGGACGCGTCTGATTGGAGCGATTGGAGCAAAAAACCACTTCAAGCGGGAGAGCCAGAATTCATCCAAATATGGCGGCTTTACTTCAAACGTCGTGATTTATGGCAACATAGAGATCTCTTCGCACGTGCTTGTACTGCCAAAAATTGCTTTTGCTCACCTTGCTTCACGTGAAGCATTAGATAGTGTATTAGATATGATTAGATAGTGTATTGATCTTGAAAGATCAGGTATCATTCAAGTTAAAGGAAAAGAAGAAGAATTGCCAAAGATGATAGCATTTACGAATTTTAGGTTATCGAGATATCGCAGAACAATACTTTTGACGTGTAAAAATTTGTGTAAAAACGGAAATGTTCATTATGTGAAGTTCAGTAGCGCAGGACACAAGAATGCCGGTACGGAGACCGTCTCGTTGTGCGACGGGTGAGGTTGTCACATTCATGCATTGTAACCTATATTTCAAATGAGATATGAGGATATATCGAAATTACATTGTTATAACATTCAAATTTTATTGAAATGAAATATTTACGTGTACTTAAAATCGTAAAATATTCACACGTGCTTGGAAAAAATATAAAGTTTACACGAAAAGAAATATGTAGACAGTTTCAGTCATATAGACATTTTTACCATCTCTATTTTCAAATTTCAGACTTGTAACGAGTTTCCTTTTTTTTTTTCTACCACATTACTTGTTGATGAAAAAATGTTTAATTAACTTGACATTGATTTTTCTTTCTCAAAAATCGAAACGAACAAGCATGTATTAAAGTTTTATGAATTATCAATTAATATTCCACGTTCTTGTAATTAAATTTCAAGTTACTGTGCGACTTTATCTTAAATTCTATCTCAAATTAATTGAAAAAGAAGGTTTTATTATTCAGCTTTTAAAGTTTGTTACTTCCGGAAGCTCTTTGTTTTAGCTCTTTGTTTAGCTCTGTTACTCATTTAAAAGTACTTAGAAGTTATAAGAAGGTATTAATTCCATTCATTAATTTGTATATATCTCTGATTGACTAATATATATATATTTTTTATGTATCTAGCAAGCAACTCTTCTTCTCTACGGGCAAATATGCACGTTTCGCCGATGGCTGCGCAGTTGCATCTCTGGGAGACACTTCTGTCATGGTCACGGCAGTTTGCCAGCATCAACCAACTACCTCCTCGTTCCTGCCGCTCGTCGTGGACTACAGACAGAAAGCGGCGGCAGCTGGTCGTATACCAACCAACTTTCTACGAAGGGAACTTGGACCGAGCGAGCATGAAATTCTTACGAGCAGGGTCATCGATCGCTCCATAAGGCCGTTGTTTCCGGAAGGATTCTACTTTAACACCCAGATAATGTGCAACATGCTAGCCATCGACGGCATGAACGATCCTGACGTGATTGCCATTAATGGCGCCTCCGCGGCTCTCAGCGTTTCTGATATCCCGTGGAACGGTCCTGTAGGTGCTGTCAGAGTCGGAATGATTGACAATGAAATTATAATCAATCCTACGAGACGTCAAATTCAGGACAGCATGTTAAATCTTATTATCACCGCGACCAAACAGAATCTAATTGTCATGTTAGAAGGCTCGGCCAACGAGATATCAGAGAGTTATTTAAGGAAGGCAATAAGGATTGGCTCCAAGCAATGTCAGAATATTGTAATGGGAATAACGCATTTACAAAAGACATGTGGTAAAACGAAAAGAACGATTGAAATTAACAAACAGCAAGATGATAATCTGAAGAATACCGTGAAAGAACTCTCGGAGGCAAAATTGCAAGATATATTTTCAAATCATGCGCACGATAAGATATCGAGAGATAATGCAGTTAGTGATCTTAGAAATAGCGTTATTGAAACACTACGAAACGATAATGCGGACTTGGATAATAAATTAACGGAAAAAATCTTTGGAAAACTTGCCAAAGATGTATTTAGGACATTGATTTTAGAAAAGGATGTTAGGTATTTTTTTTTTTTTCATATGAAGTTATTTTATTATTGTCGATCTTTGAATGACGATTGATAGTTTGCAGATGTGATGGTCGCCCACCGGATGGTTTACGGGATATATCCTGTCAAGTAGATCTCTTCAACCCTCTTCATGGTTCGGCTCTGTTTCAAAGAGGTCAAACTCAGGTCATGTGCACCGTGACTTTGGACTCTTTGGAAAGTGCACTTAAAATGGATGCCATTTCAATGCTAATTAGGTATATAATATAATAGTGAAACAATTAAGATCTGGCATCATTTTTTTTATTTTGTTTTATATTACAACTGCATTACAATGTAGATTCTATTGTTCCAGAGAAATCTTGATCTAGAGATATAAAGGATTAAAATTACAACATAGTTTTACTAAAAAAATTAGCAAATAATCTAAGTAAGAATATTAATAAGCAAATATATACAATATAATATATATTGTAATTGTTCACAAATAAGATAATATTTACAATCTATTACTTTTGATTTCTACTAGAATCTTTTTCAGTCAGATATTGATCATTCTTTGAATTTTAATCTTATTTAATCTTATTAACGTACAATAAATATCTGAAATTTAATTTTTTCTGATAGTGGCGTGAAGGAAAAGAACTTCTTCCTCCATTACGAGTTTCCACCTTACGCGACCAATGAGACGGGACATGCAAGTCGAGTTGGTCGCCGAGAATTGGGACACGGTGCCTTGGCGGAGAAAGCTTTGCGACCGGTGCTTCCAAAGGATTATCCCTTCACTATAAGATTGTCTAGCGAGGTCTTAGAATCGAATGGTGAGTTGATTTTAAATTACAAATTTGAATTCAATCCGTTTTTATATGGCCGCGATATGATGTATCAGAAATTTTACAAGTTAAAATAATAAGTTATATTTTGTATTTTATAAATAGGTTCTTCCTCGATGGCTACTGTCTGCGGTGGAAGTTTGGCACTGCTTGACGCAGGTATACCAATATCTTCGCCAGCAGCAGGCGTGGCTATAGGTCTTGTAACTAAATGTAATGAAACCGATATCGAGGACTACAAAATATTGACCGATATATTAGTATGTATTTACATAGTCATTTCACCGTTTAGACAACTAATTAACTCGGTTATACTGTCTACATATCTTTGAATTTCAAACACGTAACTTTTGAGGGAGAATGGTTTTAAGAACAAGAATGTTAATATTTAAATTAGCAATATTAAGGATCGACAAAAAATTTTGATCGCAGGGAATCGAAGATTATCTCGGAGACATGGATTTCAAAATAGCAGGTACCAAGCGAGGATTTACCGCGTTGCAGGCTGATGTTAAGATACCAGGCGTCCCGATGAAAATCATAATGGAGTGTGTATCTCACGCGACGAATGCTAAATTGAAAATAATTAAAATTATGAACGAAGTGATACGGACACCGCGACAAACGAGGAAGGACAAGATGCCGGTGGTTGATAACTTGGAAGTTCCTATTCATCAAAGAGGAAAGTTCCTCGGGGTTGGTGGGATGAATTTGAAGAAAATATTTTTGGAAACTGGAGTGCACGTAAGATTTTTATTGCGATCTAAAAAAAAATGTGAATATTAAAAATCTTTAATGCGATGACCTGATACTTTTAAATTCAAAATGAAATCGCTTATGTTATTATTACAATTTGAGAGTTATCAGTTTTTTATTTTTATATCGCTCAGATATATCCACACGATGAAAACACTTACTCAATATTTGCGCCAAACGAGGATGCTATGACTGAGGCCAAGGACATGATAAAGAATATTTTGCAAAAAGAACGTGAGCCGATCTTGGAATTCGGCGCTATTTATACTGCGAAAATACTGGAAATTCGAGAAACTGGAGTTATGGTGACGTTGTATTCTAACATGGTACCGACATTATTACCTAACTCTCAATTAGATCAACGTAAAATTCATCATCCCAGCGCTTTAGGGCTTGAAATCGGTCAAGACATACAGGTTAAATATTTCGGACGAGATCCGGTGTCTGGACAAATAAGAATATCACGGAAGGTGTTGCAAACACCAACTTTGATTCCAAAAACTTTGCATCGCGATGATTCGGACAAAACGGAAAAAACGTGAAATTTATGTTTTATAGAATTAAACTTTAAACCAATGTGTATGTTACAATTATTCATGTGTAAGAAGAAAACGCTCTGTATATTTTCCATCATGTTAAAAGGCGATCACAGTTTTTATATACAGTAGATATCGAATGTATATACTTGTCTTGTATTTTTGTATGACATCGTTATTAAGAATAGAATACAGCAAGCATTGCAATTAAAACATGTTTAATATTTTTTTTTGCTCTCATGTACATTACCGTCAGTACAAATTGCTAGAAGATTTAATAAAGTATGAAATTAAATTTTTAAATTGCTTTTTTAGATATATACAATATGTTATAATTGACAAGAAAAACACATGATTTTTCAATTTTCAAAGATAATTTTCTCTCGAAAACAAAATCTTAATTGAAAAGATTCTATTCTACATTGCTGAATATTATTTTTCCTTTTATATTATGGTTACCCAGTAAACACAAATGTAGCAGTTACATAACATAGATATATGTAAATGTTATATAGTAATGTAACTATTACATTTACGTTATGTAACTGTTACATTTGTTTACTGGGAAAATTTATTAAATAATCCAAATAAAGTGCAAAAGTCATGCAATTGATTAAAAATAAATCGGAATGATTCAGCCTGTCACTTTGCTATCTTTTTCTAGAAATAGATAAAGAGGAACTGACTTAATAGGATATCCGGATGATTACTTATCATTAATCTGGTATATACAAAATAAGAATTGCATCAAAGTTAAATTAGAATTAGAAATAATAAAAATGATTTACTTATTTATATAGGTCTAAGTATATGTAGATACAATTACATAATCACCATACCATTTAGACAACTAATTAACTCGGTTATACAAATATTAATTCTGGTCAATTCCATGAATATGTTTCTTTTTTTCTGAAAACAAATAAATGAATAATTTGACAACACTACAATTTACAATACACTTCATGTGTGTCTTCGAATATTTATATATTCTCCGATGTTTCGTACGGCTGCACGCTTATTTTATAATTATATATGCAAACGGAATTCTACGTTTACACTTGGCGTTATGATTGGCACATTGTTCTTTGAGGGAGCCTACGATGAGGTTTGCAATTATATATACGAAACTGTAAACGAAGGGGTATGTCAATACATTGATACATATTATAAAATTATATATAAGAAACTAAAATTTTAAAAGTATGTATTGTTTTATACTTTTTTTTAGTCGTTTATGATGATATTTATCATAAAATTATTAAAGTTATCAAAATTAATGAAATTAGTTTACTTGATATTTATTACAGAGGCTTTGGAAGCATATAAAGCATCGATATGAAAATCCAATTACGGAAATTCGATATACACATAATGATCGAGCGAAACCTTCCAGTGATAAAGAAAGTCATTAAGTATGCTTGGTACATGCTTGGTACATGCTTGGTACAGATATAATTAGGTACTCTATATACTTTATATTATTCAAGATTTTGAAATTTGTTACATATGCTTATTAATATTACTATTAACTGTATATTGTATTTCAGATGATTTTATTTTAGTAAATATAAGAATTCAAATAATGTATGTAAAGCGTAATATAACAAATTTGTAAATCGATATGTTTATTAGATCAGAGATAAAAGCACTTGGCTATAACATTCTTTTTTTCAGTTTTTGCAAATATATTTCCTTGGTTGTATACAATTATCGATCCATAAATAATGTTCCGATCAATTAAAAGTTTATACAACACATATACGCGAAAAAGATTTCGAGTTATTTGATAAATTAAATGCAATCGCTAGATCCAAACATATCACTTTTGAACTTTGCGTTTATCCTGCTTGAAACTTCCGCGTGATATATTTCGTTGAATGATAAAAACATGAGATAATAGTGAAGATTTTTGATAATTACGGTATAAATACAAGCTGCCGGTTCGAAACAACAGTCTTTGCAAGAAGAGCTTCTCAGTGACACGCTAATAGTCACAAACTAATTAGAAAATCATTATTCTTCGAAACAACGTTATTAAGGATATAAGGTACGCTATTTTTCCGTTTTTTTTTTAAATTTATATTTAAATTTTATAGTTCATGAATAATTAAATAATACAATATTTCACTATTATATTAATTGGTTGTGTTTTAAAAAAAATTTTTTTAACAAATTGAAAATTGCAACAATTCAATATTTGTACTATTTTATATACATATATAAGATGATTTTTTTTAGTTTATTAATGTTTCTATTACACATTTGTTAAACAATTATGTCTCAATTCATTTTAATTAATATATATAATTTTGATAATTTTAAATAACATTCTTGATTATAAAATAGAGAAATATTACAGATAATACTAGAGATATTTTTTGTGATTTCTTATATTATTTTCCTTATTATTAATAAAAATGCAAGATTAAAATTCAGAAATAAGAAACAATTTTTGTAAATTTAGATTTAGATTTAATCTTTTATTTTAAATAATCAATATTTTTAATATTCATGAACCAAAATAAGTTATAAATTGTCAGTTTTTATTTAATTTTAAATAGATTTTTTAAATAGAATTATAATATTACACATGATTTCTTAAGATATTTAATGTTAGATAGATCAAAATAATGTGTAAAAGAATAGTTTAAACAATCATTTCTTCGCTAAAAATAATCTAACTATTAAATATTTATAATTAATAAAGTTTTGTATAGTTTTCTAAACTATA
This sequence comes from Tetramorium alpestre, assembly GCA_021460005.1. Taxonomy (NCBI): domain Eukaryota; kingdom Metazoa; phylum Arthropoda; class Insecta; order Hymenoptera; family Formicidae; genus Tetramorium; species Tetramorium alpestre. The sequence goes on along the minus strand of JAJVSH010000155.1, from coordinate 374,045 downwards.
CGGTTAAATATAATTTTTTAAATTATTGTGCTGTGCAGTAACTTTATTTAACTTCACGTTGTTATTTTTGCAGATGAAAGCAATAATATTGCTTATATTAACGCTTTCTTTTGCTGGAAAGCAAAGCCTTCAGCAAAGTAATATGAAGATCGTCTCTATTAATTCGAAACAGCTGGATGTCGTATTTGACATAAAAATTACCAACATAAATTATCACAAGATACAAAATTGTGAAATTATAGAATTTCTTAATTTAAGCGGAATGCATCTAAGATTTATTTCGAATGATATTATTCGGAGTAACTCTATACGTCACATCTCGTTACACAATAACTTGTTGAAAAAAATTCCTCAAACCGTTTTAAATTACGTGATAAATTTGTCTTGCTTAAACTTTTCACGTAACAATATTAATTTATATAAAGATAATCAAATTCTACACAATAATCTACGAGTATTGGACTTGAGTTATCAACAAATGTCAGAGGTCAATAATATAGAGCTGGAAACTTCAGAGGAAGAGACGGACAATATATATACATATATGATCTTTAACAATGATAAAATGAGACTCCCAAATGTAGAATACCTCGATTTAAGTGGAAATGACATTTCCACTATTTTATGGAATTTTAATGTCTCTTTTCCAAAGTTAATACGTTTAGATTTAATTAATATCAACGCTGTGAATCTGGACCCAAGTTTTTTTAACAGAATTCCTACATCTTTAAACGTTCTTCATTTGGAGAACAATCATCTTCGTAATGTAACACTAAGGAATATAACGGAGATTAATGCTTTGTATTTAGATAGAAATCCTCTCAAAACACTTAGTATAATTTCTACAAAATTACGAATTTTATCTTTATCAAATTGTACGAATCTAATTGAGGTATTTCTTGATACTCCACATTTGGAGGAATTTGATTTGTCAGGAAGTAATTGGATTCAATCAATTGATAGCGTTCCGTATGCAATGTTTCAGTCATTACGTCTGTTATCATTAGATTATAATAAATTTATATCTATTCCTGTAATGATAAATAACATGCAAAGACTAATTGAATTATCAATACGTTATAATATAATCAAAGATATTAAACCACAAAGCTTTCAAGCTTTAAGGTCCTTGAAGAAATTGTCATTAAAAGGAAATAAAATAGACCGTCTTGAAAAGGAAAGCTTTTCAGGTTTAGAAAATTTAGAATATTTAGATTTATCACAAAACCAATTGAATTATTTGGCTTCTGAATGGACAATACCATTAATTAAGCTTCAATATTTAAATGTAAATTCGAATCAATTTACAAGCATTTCGAAAATAGGAATATATTCGTTAACTTCATTACAATATTTATTTGTAATAAATAATACTTTTACTAAAATAACAACGGTAGAAATGGAACATCTGCCAGATTTTACTACTGTTTACTTAGTTTAAAATGATTCAATTTACAATTCTATGATTATACTGATTACTCTATTTTACATTCTCATTACTTTAATTAAGCGTTTGTTTTAATTAAGCGTGCATTTATTATTCCACATGTATAACTGTATTTCTAATGTTTGTATATCTATTATAATTATTATGTAAGGCGCAAAAATAATTTATCACGTCATAGTACTTAATTATAATCTCGATTATATTTTTCCAAATATATTGTAAACTTATTTCAATAGTTACATTATTTTTGTAAACTAGAAATAAAAATGTACTACTTTAGTATATTTAACTAGTCCGTTTATTTGAAATAACGCAATTTATGATGTGTAATAAGATATGTAATAAGAAAATCTCTATTGGGCTGTTAGTTGATACCGGGATACAATTTCGCTAACTGCTGAGTATGCTGCTGAATTTTGTTTTAAAAAAAGACTGGATTTAACTTGTAGAAGTTATTCAAGCTGCTAAAAAAACTTGTACGAACGTTCATGGAATAATCTTATTCGTTAAAAACTAAAGCATCTTATCTAAAATTAAACATATACAAAAGACAATATAAATTAATTATAAAACGTGTCCAGGTCTTTAAACATCTTATGCTTTACTTTATTATCGAGATGCTAGAAACTACTTATCGGATTTGCGTTTCTGAGAATTTTCTTCGCTAAACTGTAGATGATGCAGATCATTTATATCATGGGGCGTTGATGATAAATCATATGATAATTGTGTAAGCCTAGCCATAAGAATGCATGCAGTTCATGAGAAATCACTCCTCATGACATAAGATACGCTTTAATCGCATGCGCTCAGGAAAGTACGACGATAAACTCTGACCCCGGATGAAAAAATATAGGTATTATGTAAATTTTATTAACCAACATATATTTTTTTTTATTCCTTACCTTTTTATACATTTAATTGTGATACAATACAATTGAAATATATTTTAATATATTTCTAGTTGCAGTACATAAAATAAATTGAAATATATGGATATAAAAAGTATAGAGAGGTACAAAATCTAAAAAATAGAAAGAATACATGTTCTTAAAAAGAAACATTTATATGTATATGTAAATTCGTGTATGCATTAGAATCAGTTCCAAAATACGAAAGGCTTTTAATTTTAGAACTAGCCTATACTGTTTCATTCTTAATTATTAAAATTTACATACACTTTTATACATCATGTCAGAGAGTTCAGTATTTTTATGAAAAGTGAAATTAAATAATGTAAGGACGAATAAATTAAAAATATAAGAAATCGATTTTTAGTATGGTATTTTTTATATAAAATAATATCTCATGGAAAAGAATATATATAATTCATGTAAAAATGTATGTAGTCTAGTTTTATACTGATAACATTTAATTTTTTGTGTAAGCGAATGTTATTATATTGTATAATTAAATATATATATATTTTTAAGACAGTCAATTATATTTTTTCATAAAATATAAGTAGTATATTATAGTCAAAATAAATTAACATTTTAGCTTCGGGAAGACATTAAATCAATCAAACTGACTCCTAAATTGATAAGGGTGTTTAGTTTAGTTAGTTGTTTAATATGATATATTAAATATGATGAAATATAATCTCTCAAATTGTACTTGAGATTGATTAAATTAAGAACTTAATACAATATGAATATGCGCTACTTTTAACTGGTGGCTACGTTATGTAGACGGCACTGCTTTTGCGCGAAGACGACCCCCATGAAGACTATCCTCAGTATATAAGAAGGTAAATCTGCCAGCTTGCGACAAAAGGTGTTAGACTGCTTAAGTGAACTAAACTGTGAGTGAGAAGTATTTAAGAAGCGCTTAACAACTCTAAGAAAAAAAATCACGCAATCAATATTAATGGTATGTACTTTGTAAACCATTACAATTTATTCCAAAATCATCATTATTTTACTTTCATATAAGTAACTGAAGTTTAGTTAAGAGCATACAAATAATTTTAACTTAGCTTATTACCAATTTTTATATATAATTTTTTTAGAAATTTTAATTTATTTAAAAAATTGTAACAATTTTATTATTACATTAATTTATTATTACTTCATTCTATACTTTTTAAATTTTATTAATATTCTGTAAAAATATATTAAATTAGTGTTTGTTTTTTTACTCTTAGTGTTAAATATATGAAATATACTAATTTGTTTATTTATTTCTTTTTTTTTTAGATGACATTAAGTCACAAATTCGTGATTTTTTTCGTTTTCGTCATCTTGCATCATGCACTAGTAGAAACTCGAGATCATCTCGACCATAGAAATGGACGGCCTTTCATTTTCAAGCATAATAGTGTTTCTACTAACGAACCACAAATCGATCCTGTGACACCAATAGTCAACATCGAAGAACGTCCGACGAAGGTGCAATATCATCCAATTATGAAATCAAGTCCCTGCGTTCATCACAGTCATGTCTTCAGTTTCTCTAATGTTGGTCTTCAAAAAATCGGTCGAGACTTTATTATCAGCAACGACATCATTAGTCTTAGTCTCGATAACAATGACATAAACGATATTTCGCCATTTGCTTTCCGCAATATGCAAAACTTGCAGTATCTGGATCTTTCCGGGAATAAAATTCCGAAAGAGAAGCTATTGTCGTTGGCCGGAAACGCCAAGCTGCAGACGTTGATTATCGACGACAACCGAGATTCCCATAGACCTGTTACCAATGTCTTGAAAGAATTTGAAGTTTTTTCGAACTTGAAAGAATTGCATCTGTGCAACAGTCAATTAGGCGACTTTCAAGTTCCTTTTTATATAACGACACCTACCTTGACGCATTTATATCTGACCAATAACACCATCAGTTCCAGTGATGTCGTTTTCGACAATATTCCGGCAGGATTGACTCATTTGTATCTAAACAAAAATTCTATCGATCGAGTCAAACAGGGCAAACTCAGGTACAAATGTTTATGAGATTATTTTTATTTAATTAACTTTTTTTTTTTGCTTGTACATAAGAAATTGAATTCTAAACGGACGTAATTGACATTGCTATTTCTCCTATTGTCATTATATTGATAGCGTTAATATCATTTTTATTGATATTGATATCTTGTTAATCGTTATTAATATTAATACAATTATTTTTGTTATTATCATCGTCATTACTATTCCAGTGATTTAATTTAATTTTGTTACTTTTGTCATTTTTACAGCTGTTACTATTGTCTTTCTTGTCTTATTGTTCATTCATTTAATATAGTTTTTAATGTCACTGTAAATGCTTTAAATTGAATGCTGTAAATTTATTTCTTGATTGTGATTTTGATTGTGTTTATTAATTTCAGGGACCTACAGGTATTCATTATGGACGATAACGTCATTACCCAATTATGCTTTGAGGATTGCGAAGAGGAATCCATATCCTTGAAAGGCGCAGCCAAATTAGAGAATCTGTCTTTATCCAACAATCTGATCTCGGAAATATCGCCCGACGCCTTCAGTGACACGAGGAGACTGTTAAGATTAGACCTCTCAGGCAACAAAATCAGCGATGTAGCCAAGGGCACTTTTAATAATACTAACACAATAGCTAATCTATCTTTGGCTAATAATATGCTTGTTACCGTGCCGGATGTTTGCTCAATGTACTACCTAACGACTCTGGATCTTTCGAGAAATCGCCTCAGCGCAATTCTTTCTGGCACTTTTTGCAATTCTCTGACGGCTTTGGAGTATTTGCATTTATCAAACAATATCATAACCACCGTTGAAACCCGTGCTTTCTATAACCTTCGCAGCCTGAAATATTTGGACCTTTCCGGAAATCGACTCAGGCAGCTTCCGGAGAATTGGGGATACCCGTTGTTCATCCAAGAGCTGCATCTTGAACGAAATAACTTCACCGAATTGAACAGTATATCATTGGTTAACATTAAGGATCTGAAGAATGTTTACCTTGACGAAAACCCCATGCCAATATTGAAAGCAGAATCTTTCCATTCACTTCCAGGCTTTTTAACAATACATTTGAAGAATATGCGTGTTGAGAATGATTGTTCACAGTGCAAATGTAATAATATTGAGTATAACGATGAAGATGAGGATGATGATAACGGTGAGGATGATAATTAGGTATTGTAATCATATCATTTAAATCTCGTTCTTAAATTTTCTAATTGTAAGATTTTATACGAAATACGCCAAATGGGATAGATTATCTCGATTAAAATTATGGTAAATTTTTCTTTAATGGAAATACATTTTCTTAGCATTTAACTATTTTATTAAAAAAGAACGTTGCAAACAAATTTTATATCAAAAATGAGATAAAAATTAAGTATCCCAGTGTATCGTTAAATTAAAATATATTGGTGAAAAATAGAAGAGCAATTATAAAAAATTTTTTTACCACTTAGAAATATACTGTCTTATAATGTACTTATTTTCATAGATTCTCTCTATTTGTATTAAAAATAATATTTTCAAAAAGTTTAAAAAATAATTCATACAAAACATGAATACTGAAACAAGTACATCAGTTTTAAGTTTTGCTAATGTATATTTTTGGAGTTATTTTTTACTGTGTAAATCATTTAACGTATATAAATTTTACTTTTTCACCGCATACAATCACCGCAAATAATTAATTTGTCACGATACTTATTTAGTTTTATAAATAAAGATCAAATAATCATTATCGCTTTATAGTGTTCATTTACTAAAGGCAAAGTACTTAAAAGTATATTATTTGATTTTATATAGAATTATATTTTGCTAATTTGCTTTATTGTGAGCTTGATCTTTTAATATATGCATCATTTTGCTATGTATTGCTTTAAGATAAAATAATTATATATATAATATGCATGCATAATTACATGTATTTTACTTATATTTTTTAATACGTTTTATAATAAATTTATTCGTATAAAATAAATGAAGTTATGCCTAGATTTATTTAAGTTTTTTTTTAATCATTTTTCTTTGTTCTTTTACAACTTTGTAATTATACTTATTAGACATTTTACATACACACAAATGCAAAGTTTACATACGTTTTAAAGATTTCTCTTTAATTATTAAAAAATTATTATTCTAAAATTAATATACATAAAATTATATAACAGCATATTTTTTACCTGCTTATTTAAGAAATTTCTAAATCCAATGCTTAAAAATTTTTCGATTTCAACTGTTTCAAAGTGCGAGATAACGACAGCGACATCGCGAGATAAATGCAAACAGTGCAAGAAACGAGCACAGAGTTTCAGCTCGTGCATATCAAATTCTAGAGATCACTGCTATTTCCATGAAGGCCAGAAAATCTTCTATTTCAGTATTTTCTTTCATTTCGCATTGCAAAGTTGTCCTAGAGGATTAAACGTATTTCACGTCATGTAAAAAAACTTAGCTAAATACATGTTTCTCTCTCGTTGCATTTAAATTATATTTAGATTATGTTTACATAATGTGATAATATATTCGTACATGATAAATATTAAAAATCGGAATATCAAATAGCCAAACCTGCCATCGTCATCAATCATGATAAAATCGTCAATCATTAATCAAAAAGTGATTGCATTACAAATTCCGCAAATGTAATTTTAATTGCGTGCATCATTAAGTCGATTCAAGGGACAGCCTTTTATGAGATTTGCGTTTAATAATTAAGAATAAATAAAAAAATACATATAATTAATTATATCAATTTTGTCGATTGATATTCAATTTATTTTCACACATGTAGTATCTCGTTAATAATTTATTCATACAATTTAGCTGAATTTTTCATAATTTTAAGAAAATTAAAATTGCTTTTCAGCAAAAATTGGTAATGATAATGATATATTATGTAAATTAAAAGCAATTTTCTAAAGTATCAATTAAAAATTAATAAAGGTATCTGATAAAAACAATAATTCTCCATTTCATGATTGAGTTAAAAATTGCAAACGTAATGTACGATTAACAAATTACGGATAATAAGAAAATTTGATAAATAATCGTTTCATTTCAACAGTTGCTAAAATAATCAAAAGAATAATCAATTATTCTCCATGTCCATATAAATTCGCTATTACACTTGGACTAGAATTAACTAGCTAGCTACCGCGCAAGATACCGCGAGGTGAGCTTCTACCCCTTTCAGGGTGTTGCTTGCGCACCCCGCGGGCGGCGCGCACGCGCGATCGCGCCGCGAGAACCGAGGTATGGGAAGAGGGCGCGGTGCAACGAGAACAGGAAGAGGACGGATACCCCCAATCTGACGAGGAACGAGTTTAAGCAATAGCGCATATAGGAACTACGGAGAGGGTGAGATTCGTTCGGAGGACGTAGTCGAAATTTCAATTCCGATCCCTCGATTTTAAGGTAGACTCTCACAATGTTTCGTTACACTACAATTAGCTCGGCCGGTTCGACAAAGATTTACGTCATTCTTACAAATACTAATAGTAAGTTTTTAATAATATAATTTTAATAACAATAAATGTTTGATTTTAGAAATGTTAAATTACTCTCTCCATACGTTCCTGATTTAAAGGATGGGGATGAAGGAGAGAGAGAGAGAGAACGCAAGCCGATACGAGGAGTGGGAAATACGGGGAGGATGTGTAAATGCATGGGTAGTTTGAGAGAAGAATGGAAAGGATCTAAGAACGACGAAGATAACGACTTTAGAGGGGCGAAGGTAATTTGAATGGATTCATTTAGAACAATAGTAATTAAAATTAAATTATTTATGAGACTCAACCCTTACTGAAGATGATATCAGGAAACCCATTTAAATTAAACCTACATAAGGAAGAGAAGGACAAAGATTAAAGAAATTATTTTCAGAAAAAGCTCCACAGAATCCGGAATCATCAGTCGAGGAAGTGCGTTTTTGAAACAGATTTACGCAGATTTATGCGTAAATTTTTCAGTTTTACATAAATTTGAAATCTAAAAGAAACATCTTTGATATTTTCTTAAATAATTTTTATTGACAAATTTTATATTAGAACTTGTCTTTTTCCCTTTACACATTTTTTATAAATTTCTAGAAACTATTAAAAAGTAAATGTGTACTTTTTCAACATTAAAATTATTTATATATTATTTAAATAACTTGAAGAAGACACATAAGAATTTAAATACATGTTTTAAATAAAAAAAATATATATATATGTGTGTATAGACAGAGAAGTTTGAAGTATTTACATACAGAAAATTCTTATGTATATTTAAAAAGTAGAAAATGTATCTACCTTTCTATAATAACACTTTATTTTCTTTTCTCTTATCCATTGCTCCTTTTACATTCCATATTTATGTTTTATTGAACTCTAATGCTCTTCCTTTATCTTATTTCTTTTCTTTTCCTTTCTCCTTTTCTACCCACTCTTTCATTCCTTCTCTGACATGTATAACTCCTTGTAAGTATATGGGAAAAATTAATTTTAATTTATCATTCTCTATTTTTTAAATGCAGGTTTAAAAAAAAGAAAGGATATGCATACAAGACAAGTGATTTTTGCCTGCGTTTGTCAAACATATAATCAAATTCTTTTACTACATCATGAGGCTCGTGTAACAAATTTGTCACTACGCGATAGCCACCCCTGATACGGAACAAGAGAAAGAGAGATAAGCGAAGGGTTGACAGAGAGGAGGAAGAAGGGAGAGAGAAGAAAAAGAAGATATAGATAGAGCGTTACGTTTCGACGAGGACAATGGTATAAATACGGGGTGTAGAAAAAGCGGACTGACGGAAGAAGGAAAGTAGGGGGGTTGGTAAGAAAGAAAGGGGACAGCTGTGCGCATCCCTCGGCGCGCGAATGAATACAAGATACCACTGCGCCGCGTAGCTAGCGAGACGCGCGTAGATACGCGACGGCATTTCTTCGCGGACGATGAGAATGGAGATACCGCCTGCCGAGTAGTACTAGTAGTAGTCCGGTAGTAGTGTTGTCGGTGCAACGGGCGTCCGACGGAGACGGCAGAACGCTCGCGCCGATGAAGCGGGCGAGGACGGAGATACGCGAGGGGCGGTGGTAACAGCCAGTGGAGTAGACGAGGACGGGAGGTGGAGGGAGCGTCACGCTGTAAAGTCGACAAGAGGAAACGCACCGCCGATGCCGTAAAGCGGATAAGGACGGAGGTACCGCCGCGAGAGACAAGGTCGGCGATACCGACGTTGAGGAGACCGAGATAGGAGTATCGCCGGCGCGGCGCGGCCGACGAGGACAGCTAGAGACGGTGGAGTGGCTAGAGCGAGCGGAGTGAGGAGGGAAGGCTAAAGGGTGCGCGGTGGAGGGACGGGCGAAGTGACGGGGTGGCTACGTCTGGCTAGCCCGAGACACCACTCCCCACTCGGTCTGGCCGGCTCTCTCCTCCAGCCCTCTCTCTTTCTCTCACTCCTCTTTCAGTGTTCGTTCGAGCGCGGCCCGGTACGGTACTGTTACCCCGTCATGACAGAGGGTCCGCTTCGCGATGGGAGCTCACTGCCGCGGTAATATCGGTGNGTTCCATCGATAGCCGATTCCCAACGTCGATATACCAATTCTCAGTGTTGTCCGTGCGGTACTGGCCTGCCCTTGCGGGGGGTGAGAGAGGGTGAGAACGGGGGTGCGTAAGGAGACGGGTGTTAGCAGGGCGGCGGGAGTGCGAGAGCGTGTGCGTGCAGGGAAGGACCGGGCGCAGTGAAATACAGACGAAAATACTCCAAGGTCAATTTCGAACGGGGAAACGATGTCGCAGACTTTGATTAGGAAGCGAGATTAGTGGAGGAAGCTGGGAAAATTAGCTCACGGCTGCCGCAAAATTCGAGGCTCGATGGTGTAACCGCGCCGTTCTCCGCGGGGCAAGTTCCGGAACGTCATCGCCCTTCTTTCAGCGAAAACAAACACGCCTGGATCGCACGCGGAAGATACGATCCGTTTACGTTTTCGCCTTCAGGAGTGAATCTCGGTTTGTTAATTAGTGTCAGTGCGATAGAGAGCAAGATTTGCGTAGTAAATGAGAGAATATATATATATCTCTCTCATCCCTCATCTTTCTTCGAAAAAAAAAGAAAAGAATCTGTTTCACTTGTCGCCCTATTCCTCAAAGGGCGAATAAATTTTTCGAATTTTCATCTCTCGGAAATAAGCAGCGAGTCTCGAGATAAGAAGCCGCAGGAAGATCGCTCGTAAGTCTGAATGAAGAACGGGATTTCTTCGAGCGGAGTTTCATTCCCGAAGAGACGGCAGAGACAAGTCGCTGAGAGAGACCGCGCCAAGTACCAGTCATAATTCTCGGCGATACAAACTCCGACAATATGTCTGGGAATTACTCGGTGCGCTGCGAGCCGGGCCTAATGATACCACTCTGGCGTCCGCAGGAGAACCTGTATCTGATCGACATCATCTTCCGGGGCCTGGTGTACTTTTTTCTGCTGTTGTATCTGTTTATCGGCGTGTCGATTATCAGCGACCGTTTCATGGCCGCGATCGAGGTGATCACGTCCAAGGAGAAGGAGCTGGTGGTGCGCCGCCACGGCCGGGAGCCGCAGATCATCATAGTGCGAGTGTGGAACGAGACGGTGGCCAATCTGACCCTAATGGCGCTCGGCAGCAGTGCCCCGGAGATCCTGCTGTCCATCATCGAGATCTGGGCGAAGAACTTTCAGGCGGGCGAGCTGGGCCCGGGCACGATCGTCGGCTCCGCCGCTTACAACCTCTTCGTCATCATTTCCCTCTGCGTGTTTGTCATCCCGAACGGCGAGACCCGGAAGATCAAGCACCTGCGCGTATTCTTCGTCACCGCCACCTGGAGCATCTTCGCCTACGTATGGCTCTACGTTATCCTGGCGGTGTCCAGCCCCGGCGTCCTCGAGGTCTGGGAGGGCATCCTCACCTTCTCCTTCTTCCCGGCCACGGTGCTGACGGCTTACGTCGCTGATCGACGGCTGTTGATCTACAAGTATCTGAACAAAGGCTACCGAATGAACAAGCGCGGCGTAATCGTGCAGGCGGAGGCCGCCGACTCCGAGATGGGGGTGGAGCTGGAGATCAAGCCTCAGCAAGATGGTCTTCACGGCATGGTGGACCGCCTGGCCGACGCCGATTCCCCCGAAGCGAGAGAGTTCGAGCAGACCCGCCGAGATTACATCAATACTTTGAAGGAGTTGCGTAAAAAGTATCCGATTTTGCCTCTGGAGCAGCTGGAAGTCATGGCACACGAGGAGGTGCTGGGCAAGGGCCCGAAGAGCAGGGCCTTCTACAGGGTGCAGGCTACGAGGAAGATGGTGGGCGCCGGCAATCTCAGCAGGAAGATCAGCGAGAGAGCGCAGAGCGACCTTAGCGAGGTCAAGGCCGAGTTGCAGAAAGCCGAAGCGGAGAGCGTCGATATCGAGCATGTCAACGCCATGAGAATATTTTTCGAACCCGGTCATTACACCGTGATGGAAAACGTTGGTACCTTCGAGGTGGGCGTTTCCAGGGCTGGAGGTGATCTCACCAAACCCTGCACTGTGGATTACTACACGGAAGATGGCTCCGCCGAGGCGGGATCTGATTATGTGAGTGCCAAGGGCACCCTGACTTTCGGGCCCGGCGAGACCATGAAGACCATCCAGCTCTCGGTTATCGATGATGAATTGTTTGAGGAGGACGAACATTTTTACGTCAGGTTAGTGAATCGACGCTCATTTCTCGCAACTTGATAGAATATACATATAAAATGTTAATTAAATTTCTACTATAATGTCACCGATAAGATAGGAGAATGGTTATCGAGAGTATTTTAAACGCTGGAAACGAGCAAATGATAAAAATAGAATGTCATTGCGGCTAGTTGTTCTCGTATTATTAATAAGAGTATTGAGCAATATAATGAGTTGTGCAAACATTAAAATAGAAATAGTTCAATATTATTATTAATTTGATATATTAACAAAAATTAACTTACATCAAATAAAATTTTAATTTCGAAATTTATAATGTAACTTTAACGGCACATTTCTATACAAAAATTAATCTTTTTTATCGTGTTATATGGTTACTTACATAGTTTTAAAATTAAAATGTATCGCGTTTTGAGACCTCTCGCACTGTTTTTTTTTTTTTATAAAAAAGTATGGCTTAAAATTATTATTATTATTATATTGCGTTATGGAAGTTATCGGAATTATGTCAGAATATTCGATATCAAGTATTTTTTGATAAACGGGGTGATACCTCTTTTGTTAACTTATTTTTTATCCTATATCGATATTATTTTTATCCAAGTTTTTATGTCATATTTCTGCGGAGTATTGGAGGTTTTAAATATTTTAATAACTATATCTTGAATTACAATTTCGTTTTATCACAACTAAAGACCAGCTGAAATTAAACAAATAAGCTTTTAATTTTACACATCTACATATCTCTTGTCTCTTGAAAAATTTTGCTCGCGACCAATTTTATCTTTCCAATTATTCTCTCTTCTTCTTTTTCATAATTCGTGAAGCATGTGTATCTATATTCTCTTACATTGAAATTATTGACCTGTAATTTATTTCAAGAGCCTGTCATTAACGCGATGAGACATCCAGTGTAATAATCGTGCTAGTTGAGCTGCAATTACTTCAATTTTCTTTTAAAAGAGTCGCGATTCTTAAAGTATATCTATGATAGGTACAGCGCATAGCGATCACAGATCATTGATCAGCGGTGAAAAGGCAATCATTCCAATCGATTTCGAACGGGTAACATTTGCAATTTAATCAGTAGATAAGCTGCTATTGATTGACTTAACGAAAGACATTAAGAGTGGCTGTTATCGCGGCTCTTAATGCAATTAAAGTTGGTAATAGCATTTCATACAGCACACAAATCCGAAAAATATAGAGGCACGTTCGAAAGTTTCAAAAGTCGAGAACAATTGGTTTCTGAAAAGCTCGGAAAAATCTTTGACTGTGTGTATACTTTGCAACTCTGTAAATATTCAATGCCAGCGAGCGTTATGTTTTTGAAACTTGTTCCTTTTTTACCCAGGATTGTCAAACTCGTAAATTCCTAAGAACGTTAAAGGCTTGAAATTTTCATCGGATGTCCCGGATCCTCGTGTAATCCTCGGATTAAAGTGGCGTGCTTATGTGAAAAGGAATCGCGACAGAACGGTTTTGCGCTGCAGAGATACATTTTTAGATGATAAAATGATTTAGTATCGAAATGTGTGTTGATTTTAAATCTGTTTCTTAAAGTTGTATTTTTTTTTCTTTCGGTCTCCTTGCGTCCTTCTTTCCTCCGGCAACTGGGAAATATACATATATATGTATCTCTTTTAGATACAACAATCTGTGTAACTAGAACGAACAGATTCTTTTATTTCACGCCACAATTGGAAATTATAGGTTCGTGACGATTTGGTCCGATGACCCGTTTTTTTTTCTGTTATATTTGCAACTTTATCGTCGCATGTCAGATTACATCTCGGGGTCGCGTGGAAACCGCACGCACACATGCAATTAAATCTACAAGTAAAAACGTGCTGATAAACGTATTTGATAATTCGGCTAAGGAAAATCGGAGAAAATAACATGCAGAAAAGTTGATTCGAATTGTACATTTCTGGATAAATTACAGTAATAAAGAATTGCACTGATTATAGGTCGAGCAGAGATTTATTGTTACCTAATCTTTGTCATAATTCTCAAAAGAAATCTGGAGACTATAATTTATTGCCGTTATTTGATAGCTTTTTATCTTGTATTATCTTGCCAATTATTGTAATAATGAAAGGTAATAAAGTGCTACTTTTATACCATTATATTATATCGTATGATGAGTCATTATGTCAGATTATTTAAAAAATGTTTCATTTCTATATTTAGATACAAAGGAAAAAAATATATGTATATAAAATATAAACATAATATAAATAAAAGTTAATTAAGACTTATTAACGGCATTGATGAAAGATCAAATGGATATGACATAAAATGATATTGTTGAAGAATCTACAAACAAACATTCTTATCGCACTTCGCACCGCGTTTGAAGGCACTTGCAAATTAATTAAATCGAGTTGCATCTTAAACTGCGAGACGCTTCTCGTTGATTTAACCTTGCGTTTATCGATCCGAGCTTATGTCATACATACCACTGCATGATTCATCTTATTCCCACCATTAAGTTTGCATCTATTCTTATGAGCGAACCTGATTACCATAAAAGGTGAGGATTTGATACGCGTGTAAAAACCCCCAGCGGATCGAGCTCCGGACTTCTTGTTGTTCTGCCTCCGATGACAAGTCTTGATCCGTATCTCACGGATCAAAAATCTCTTAATTACGCGTAACTATTTTGTAATTTTTTTTTATATTCGGTCTTTATTTAATTAATGCATTTCAAGTCGTGTAATTATTCGCATCTCCGCGCTATCCGTGTCCTGCTCTTTTTTTCTCACTCACTTATTCGTCCTTTCCACAGCGCGTTCTCGATAGCACACTCCGCAACAGATATTGTAAAGATAATTATTAATAAGAAATTATATGTATTATCATTGAGAGGATATAAAGCTTTAAATAATAATAAAAATAAATCACATAGAAAGTACATATCAGGAACGATATCAAAGGAGATTGGATAAAAATAAAATCTTGGATGAATGCTCCTTTGAAAAGCGAATATTCAACGTCGAAATTATAGGCCAGCTTACCTGCGAACTTGATTAAAGTATTCTACTGAATGACATTTTTAGACAGAAAATAAAGGATTTGTCGATCTGCAAATTAGGAGTTGTGCAGCCAAATGTCGATTAGAAAGAATGAGAGAATATTCATGAAAGCTATTTATATTAGTCATTGCAAACACGTTTAATAAATATAATATTTGTATAAATTGATATATCTATCTTTGTCCTAAAAATAGATATAATTTACAGCGCTATATTTTTTTCTTGTTAATGTGCTGAATTCACAAAAAGCGATTTCTGCTGTTGAAGCTCCAGTTTTCGTGAATTAATGTAAATATGTTTTTGTGTGTTTAGGCTCAGTAACGTGTCGCAGCCAGCAATGCTTGTTTCGCCGAGTCTGGCGACGGTAATGATCCTGGATGACGATCACAGCGGCATTTTTGGGTTTCCCGAGAGAGATGTAGAGCTAGTGGAGAGCGTGGGCCAGCATCCTCTGCGAGTGGTACGCTATAGTGGGGCCCGGGGCCGAGTTATCATCCCTTATCGTACTGTGGAAGGCACTGCGAAACCTGGCAAGCAATACGTGCATACCGAAGGTAGCCTGACCTTTGAGGATAATCAGACCGAGTGAGTTGCATATCCTTCTCTTTTTAAATTCGGAAATTAGTCGAATCCATCATGGGATTCTACTGTTTTCTGTATTGCCTTTGAAATTGTTTAATCGACTGGCTTATTGACAATCTCGTTTCTTTAATGATCAAAGAAAGGAAGATTTTTACCTCTGAGGGAAATAAAAAGATTTGAAAAGTATCACAAGCTTGTGATGTAACGCTAAATTTCAAGAAAATGTAAACTGATCATTTAAATACGATAAATACGATTCTAAAATATTAATTAATACACTGACAATAAGTGAAGCGAATAAAAAAAATCAATTAATGTATATATAATCTTCTTTGAGAGAGAAGAAATGTACATTATGTGACTCGTCCATAACAAATGATAAAATAAATTAATAACATAATAAACTACATTTAACACATGATTGGTTATTTAACACTTGTATTTAAAATATCTTTCATCCAATTCTCTAATTGATACTCATATTGGATTAATTAATGATAATTTGAATTAATTAAAATTTGAAATTAAATTGGAAATAAAGATATATCGGTCGTTAAAAAATAATTATTAAAATAATTATTAAAGTGATCTGAACAGATATGTATTGATATATTTCCTATACATATAATCGGTATTTCTACGTAGTAGACGAAAAAAAACTTTTTAATTAACCTATAAGTTAAAATAAAATTACTAAAAGAAAAATTAAGTTGGTCTACTTTTTATTAAAGAAAATAATAAAACGTAATAAATTAGTAAAGATGTGAGCAAAACGTGCATTTATAAATAAATTAATATCTTATTAAAATTTTATACATGCAAAATATATTTTACAAGTGAAAATGAGATATAATAAGATAAAATAGGACATATAATATTTTATTAATTGAAAAGATTGAGAAATAAGTAAGTGATTCTAAAATATGAATTAATACACTAAGTAAAGCGAATAATAAAATTTATTTGAAATTCATTATTTAAAACTTGATAAAAATGTTCAAGAGATTTGAATGTTAATACGAAAGTTTAGTGTACTTTTGATATCGATACTTGAAAGACAACATTGCTATTGTTGTAATTTCAAATTAGATTGATTGAATAGCATTATTATAGCATTATTATATATATATCGATTTATTATTCTATCGTTATTACATCAGTTATATTAGAAATGTGTGTCACAACCACAATGGTTAAGCGGTGTAAGGATCGATCATCATCACGATATGATCGATAATTAGAAACTTGAGCTGTATTATTAGATTGTCGATTTACTGTGCAAAGTAGCAGTATGAATTATCTGCAAAAACATTACACGATGACATTTTAAAAATTGATGGCTAAAGTAAATGGGACTGAAATAATTGTAAAATGAAATATAAAAATGAATACCTATTTATTGTACTACTTACAACTTGACTTTTTCGAAGATATGAGCATATCAAACTTTATTTTTTTTCAAAGGTTGTTGAGATTATTGAATATGAAATGGCTGGGGCAAGAATAAAATATTTTTAAATTCTAATGAAATTGTATATTGCGTGATTTTTATGTCGCTAAATATGAAAATGATGTCAGAGGTTTAAAATAGTATAGCAAGAAATAAAGTATCTTCGAATTATAATAAAAGTTTGCACTCGTAAAGACATTAATTGACATGTTATTAATCGATGTAGTATTAATTCATATACGATTGGTGATTCGAATTTCCGTAAATTCGGAAATGCTATTATACTACAGACGGGTATAAATGTACCGAAATTCTCACGTTAGCGTTCGATAGAATGCAGATCGCTTATCTGCTGCAATTAACTGTACAACATGGAATACTGTGCGATGTTGTAACTTGCACAATACATTTCTATCGCAGCTTTATCAGTAATTAGCGATGTAGGAGATAATTAGAAGACTAACCTAACACTCATGTATAATCAGAATCTTGTTTCATAAAATACGATACTTGATAACAATATTAAATTTACAAGAAATATTTTATTACGTATTCTTTTTCATGATATATTATAGCTACTTATTAATAGCTTTATATACAAACATACAAATTTGAATATTTTCTTGGTTTTGGTTGTAGATGTAAAGCTGTTTTTTAACTTTTTCTAAAGTTATTAAACTTAACTGTATATTGATTTATTAGTATCGCGTGAATTTTATTTTTTACCATTATCTATTATATAATATTATATAACATTGCTTTTTCATTATTATTCAAGAAAATATTATTAAAAATTTAATAAATTACTTTAATAAATTACACTTGAAACATATTATCCTTTTATATTAATTATATTCGCCTATTCTATTATATATTTAAATGTATTTTTCATATTTAATTACACCTTTAATTATAATGATTTAATATTGATAATTTAAAATTATGATAATGTATATTATATCAACATATGTTTCATGTATGTATATTATACTTGTCATATCCATTTATCGTATCTGTCGAGTCATATTTTCGTCATTTTTTATATTTTCTTAATAAGTATTTTTCAAATTTTTATATTGACTTTTAGTTTGCAAGTGTAACAGAGGGTTTCAATACATAAATTCTCTTTATTCTTAATTTGGATTCTGCTACGTCGTAACAGTTCTGATATATATAATTCTCTAATTTCTCGCAATTGTTTGCAGTCTCTCATTGCTTTACGAACAATCGTTGTACGGAGATTATTTTGGAGATTTCTGAATGCATTCAAATTGAGGATTTGCTGGATTTAGGTCACAAAATAGAGTTTGAGAAAATCGCATTTAAGGTTTTAGAAACTTGTGTATTGCAGAGAAATTCACTCTTAAAAAAGATCGATACTCGAAAGTCTTAAAGCATTATTGCTTCTTTTTCACGATGCTAATTGGTTTTCTCGCTTGGCTCACTTTGTATTGCGAGAGTAATCGATAAGACATGAAAATTGTTGTCAATTTTTTACTATTTTTTGCTTGTTATATTTCTTAAACTTTTATTAATTTTTTTGTTTTAGTTTTTGAAAAGGTTACGAGAAGAAGGACTTTTTTCACCATTAAAAATGCTATCAGAATATTATTGATTAATTAAATTAAATTGTTTTAATTGTATTTGTAATTACTCAATGCAGATGGTTTTGTAGAGATATTAGTCTTTTGCAATACTTTGAATTTATCCTTTAAAAAATTGAAACAAAAGGAAAAATGTGCGAGAGCGAGAAAGATTGCTATATTGAAAAGATTTCGTTTCAATAAACTTCCATAAACTTGAAAATAAATCTTTCATAAACTTCCCATTCCAGCGCGCGATCTAGTTAAGGAATGTTCAGAATTTGCGAGATATTACATTGTCTTTCGAAGTGACCTACAAACGAGTTTGTAATATTCTGTCATCGAAAAATATTACATCCTCATTTATCATTACAAAGAGTATTTCTATATTATATAAAATTCAATAATCACTTATCGAAATTGCAGTAGAAATCAAAGATTAGAAAAATGGCGCTATATAAAATCTTTTCTAAAAAATCTATTCTTAAAACTTTATTTCTAAAATGATACACTTCAATAAGCATTATGGTGCAGTTTTATAATTATATTACGTATTATAGATTTTTAATAACGTCTAACATTTGGTTTAATTACTGTATTAAAAGGAAAAAGTATATGTGTAGCTGAATTTTAAATTGAAGCAATATATAACAACAAGATTTATAAAAGATTGAAAACTAGACTATTATTTATTAAGACTATTACTATAATCACATTTTTTAATGCTCTCTATATATTATATATATTACAATTATTTATATTTAGAATTTTCCTTTTCCTTTTAAGACACAATCAATATCAAATCTTAGAAAGCTTCAATCTTAATATTAATTAATATTCAACTTTAAATCTTCCATCTCAGAAATGAATTCTTTGGCAATATATTTATCGTTATTCGTTTCAAGAATAAGATTACGCTAAATCCGAATTTGATGAAGAAAAATACGATTCACGTGAGAGAAGTTAAGTTTATTGATTTAAAAGGGGGGGGGGTAGAGCATATATTCAGCTAAAATTAAATTGTTAAATATAAAAGTGCGAGCTGAGGGTGGGACTTTTTCTAAAGGGCATCTGAGAATTTCCAGTAAGACTCGACGTGATTATGTTATACCGAGTTCTATCGAATATAAGTGTAATTCTTTTTATCAATATATTATATATACAAATATTTTATTTTATATCATTTTTTAATAATTACTTAAAAAGTAATTTTGATTTATTGTGTCATTTAAAGCAGTTGTTTCACATAATATTCTTTATATGACTGAAAATGGCATATTATTTTAAAAGTTAAGAGAGAAACATCCGTGCCTGACTGATATTACCCCGCTTACTAGAAACGCGCGTGAAAAGTGCGCTGTATTGAGGTCACTAGGTAATTCGTGTTTGCACGAAACGTGCGATTTCACCTTTACGACCCTATTAGACGCATTTTTCCTATGTCTTTAACTTGTTTCTCCTCCGCGTGAGAGTTAACGCGATAAAATTATCGTCGGTAGAATTTGTAATGAAATTTACCGATCGCGATGCTGGAAAATACACGAGAGCGTGCTAGAATTGCATGCGCTGACATTAATCAGAAAGTTTTAAGGAGACCGAATTGTTCATTTATTATTTACAGAAGTATATTGAAATTAATGGGCGTAACGTTGGGGATTTATTAAAATAAATTTCCTTTGCTCTTTCTCTCTCTCTCTCTCTCTCTCTCTCTCTCTCTCTCTATCTCTATCTCTCATAATTATGTCATCATTCATATCTTTTATCATTTTCTTATATCTCCGGATTTTTACTCAGCATTATTATACGTAAAGATTAAGTTTTAACATAGACCGTTAAACTTGATCCTAACTTGATCTTAACAACGCTATAATAAAAATACATGGTTTTGTTTAAAAACGTATTGGCAAAATCTGGAAAAATATAAGCATGAGTAAAATTTTTTGCTCATTATTATATGTATTTGTTTCTTCGAGAGAAATAACGTTTTCCTTTAACAGAATTTCTCGAAGACAAATGAGAAATTTAAGGTGGGATGGCCCGGTCCATATGCTTGTCCATATTTCTAATTGTTTTTATTATATTAAGGCGATAATATTTACTTGCGCTGTACGTGGAACAGAAAGGCATCCATTATCGGGACTACGTGGTGGATTTTGACGGGTTTGAAAACCTCTCGAATGTGATTTTAACTTCGCCATTCCATTAGCTACTGTTTTGCTAAGTCTGCCATTTCATTTCTGCATTTCTCGTTTTGTCTAATATAAATGATCGGGATGACAGATCATTGCCTAATCTCGTATTAATTTTAGTAATAGAGTCTTCATTCCTTCTTACATATGTAATCAGTATCTAAAAACGAAATCTGTCCGTCAGACATTACATTGCCTAACCATTACTGTAGATTTACAATTTGTTTAGAACAATTTGAAAAATTTCATCTGTCATGTAATATCTGAGTAGATTTTTTTTTACTGGCTCTTTAAATTCTCAATCTAAGACTTCCAAGGATATTCTTATATCTCAATATTGATAATCTTAGCACTTTTGTATGTGCAGAACAGTGAGAGGATTTGTGAAAAAAAAAGATAGTTTATAGAAAAATGCAATTAAATTAATTGTGCTGTTAAAAACTGAAAATTACCTTTTTCTGACATATGATTTTAAGAATCAATATTGAATGGAATTGATTGTATAATTTTTATTACGGTGAATGCTATCTGTTTTCTAAGTACTGAATATTTTTGTTTCGATATCTTGAATGATATTCATAAGAGAGCGTGATTATTTTTTTCATTTAATTGTTAAAACAAGTGTGCTTGCGTCGATAGTGCAATTTGATCGTCAAGAGTGCAGGGATGCAGTGTAGTGCGTTCCAGGGGCTTCCTACCTCGACATTGGCTCATTTATGGGTTCGTGCGACATTTCCCGACGCGATGTCGATTTTTATGCTTTGTCGTCTTTATTCCGTCTAATGAAAAAAACAACTTGGGACAAATTATCTCTCAAAATAATTTGTCTCAGATTTCATGTCATTGTCAGACGCAGATATTTGAATTTTATAAAAATTCACATTTCGGGGTGGAAACTTTATAGATCTCTATATCTTTATGTGGAATCCTTTACATGTATAACATCTCGATTCTCTTGCAATTCACTGCATGGTTTTTAAAAATTAATCAATTAACCGAATTGTGCTATAGACAGTGAAATGAGAATGTAAGTGAAGGGTGGGAATGAATGTTTACGAGACACTATGCGCCGAGAGCTGCAGAGCATGAATAAATACGGAAGTGTACTCACGATTTGAAGAGGATTGCCTTGATTGCCAAAGCAATACATAGCGTTCGAGTAAACAGCGCCGCTACATTAAGCGTCCTGGAATAATTCAATAATACTTGAAGCATGCAGTTTTCTCTCGCTATGTTTAAATATGCAGTTTCATCCGAAAAATCCGAAAAATTCTCCGTCGAAAAAAGAATTTGCAGAAAATTTGGGATTTCTATATTCAAGTTTATATAAAATGATTCTATAAAATGATTTTATACTTATCGATTTAGCACAATCTAAACCCGAAGCTTCTCGATTCCGTAAATCACGGGGTACGTTTATTTATCCCAGAATTTCAGGTTTTACGTAACATACGTACGTTTGTGAATTTATGTTGCAGTTTTACACGTGGCCCATACTTTGTGTACATATCGATAGATATAGCATAATGAAGACATTATGCAGCGTGCGTACTATTGCAAAAGACGATTACAATGCAGTTAAATGCCAGACCAAATCTAACTTCGACTGCAGTCTGCAACTCGGTGCTATTGTGACAAATTTACGATAAAACTCTGCAATTATTCGCAATTCGCGCGTATTCACATTTCGCAATTAGTTCAACCAAATTGATTTTAAATAATACGCGTACATTTTTTTTTATAGCGTTTAATAAAAATGTGAGTAAAAGCTCAATCTTATGTAGTACATTATAATATCAGTTAGTAAACTAATAATTTAATATTATATAATGTATAAAAAATACAGTGTTATTCACTATAAGATGTTACTTCACGAGATAAAATTTTAAAATAATAATTATCCATAAAAGCAGTATATAAATAAATAATCTATTTTCTCTCGCTTATAACTAAAAAAATATTATTTATTTCTCATTTTCAATACAGAGAATCATTTTGAATTTACCAAAAAAATCTGTCTCTCCTTCAAAAGGGGTCCCTTGTATTGCGATATCGTGCATTTTGCTAAAACGCTTTGCTAACACGATTATTTACTTTGTTTCTCACTCTGCTCTTTTCCCTTTTTCCAAAAAGAAAATTTTCCGCTTCGAAAAATAGTCACGAATATTCGGGCACTCAGCGACACACAATTTCCTGCAAATTCTCTTACTACCAGGAATTTGTAGAGAAATATAACCGGATATCAACCATTCGATATCAGCGAGATTCGGATGGTATTCGAGTTTCGGGTGAGAAATAAGACGAATAGGAGATGAGATGCGCGGATACTCCATTCCCTTCGGAAACTCACGTATTACCTGTGTATTTGAAAATTCCAAGTTGAAAGTAGATTGACCGATTACTTCAATAAGATAAAAAAATGACAACGAAAATATCTGTATCAGTATTACTCGATTATACGAAGAGAATATCCTGTACACAGACACACGGATATTAAAATGATGATATATATTAAAAACATAAGGAGCAGATATTCAAACAAATAAAATAATAAAAATCGAAATGCGAATATTTTTTGAGATACTTCTTATGCGAAATTTTTTATTCGCAAGGAAGAAATATAAAATATATTCGCTGTTCAATATTTTTACCTTAATTATTTTTATAAAGTGGGGAATCGATTTATTCAAAGAGAAACATAAAAGCGAGTCGCTTATCATTGAAAACGAAAATTGCTTCCATTTTTGATGAGATTAACCTTTCGATTAATCAGACATTCTTTTCCGCTGTCTGATCATCACTATTTGTCTCATTTTTCACGTGTATTTGATTTCACGTAAGGTTGGCGTGAAAATTATGCACGTTATGCAATTTGTGTAACAAGTGAAGCGCCTATCATATACATTATTTTCCTTTCTCTGAGGTCGAGAGTATACCAAACTTGATATGCACCCTTAAATTTTGTACCGCACGTTTATTATCGTTAGAGACCCGGCGCGATTGAAGAAGTTATAAATAAGTGAATTTTCCTCTTCAAGGAAAGAGATCAGTGTTTATCAAGCAGTAACGTAAGACCTCATTGTAACGGGTAGAGGTCGATCGATTTAACGTGCGTACAGGCTTAAATGGATATTCTAACGCTATTTATAGTTAGACCTTCTCCCGCCGGCGTTCATCCGTGTCTCGTATGGAAACTGCTTATCTGTCCTCGATAAAGTGCGCTGCGTTATCATTGCGTTATCACGCCTTCGGTGTCATTTTTGAAACTCGAGAGTTAATTTAATCTGGCCTATCATTACGGCCGCCACGTGGGCACTAATTAATTTAACTTATAGCGGAAGTGCCAGTCGGTTGCCAGGAATAGCTGTCGGTTATTTAACTCAGCGATGTTATTTAAATTCATGCAAATCAGCTTTAATGATCTCTCGTATGTTGTGCTACATTATGTTTATATGTGGTAGACAAAAGTCGCTATGTTTTAACAATTCGAATGAAATTCTAAATATCGCGAACTTTATTCCAAAAACATATCTAAATGCGCCAACAATTTTATTGAATTATGTATATTCATTTATCGCCAAAATATTATCGATTTAACACGCATAATCGGAGTAAATTTTAAAAATATTTAAAACCAAATATGAAGCAGTAATGAATCTTTAACAAGATAAAGAAAAAGTCAATTGAAAATTAAAAAGCGCCTGAACTGCTATTTGTGAGACTCTTCTCTCCCGTTTTTAATCTAAGAAAGTGAGTAAAACAATTCCGTTTAGGAAGAAGACAAATTGCGCCAAGGCAAGCTTACAGAAGCAGTTATAAAAAAAAAATATTATGAAGAAAGAAATATTGGAAGGCAGGTGGCTAAAGACCAAAGAATTAGCAGCAAGACGTGTGTTATAAAAAGGCACAATATTACAGATCTTACACGAAAATCTAACATAAATAAAGTCAGCTCAGCAAACTTCTTCCAGCAATTCAAAAGGAACAGCGTGTGAGATGTTGCAGAAAGCTTTTATTCCTCTGGGAAGGCTGAGAGAAAGTAGTTATTGAATCCATTGTTACCGTCAAGCGAAACTATGACATTTACCGTGATGATCCTCTATCAAAAGGAGAATCTATGGAATGGCGTTATCCTGTCGTCCACCAAAGCTCAAGAAGGCAAAGGTGACACAGTTTCAAAAAGAGATCAAGAGTTAAGATTTTTTTAGAATTTTGAGATGATCCCTCTGACCGATTTGAAAGAACGTAATGGACATAAAAGAGAATGCTATATTTTTTAAAAATATATCAGTTGAGGGATGTCAAAGAAAAACTATGTAGCAACGTAATCGTGTGAACATTAATTTTAGGAAAAGTTACTATTTAACAATGCTGGTCTAAGGTATCATCCACTTTACAACCCTGATTTGGCTCCATTACCATTTATTCTCAAAATTAAAAATAAAATTTACGAGGAGAAATTTAGGACTATCTGCAATTTCGGTATATTTTGAAAGAAAGAA
Source organism: Tetramorium alpestre (assembly GCA_021460005.1). Lineage (NCBI taxonomy): Eukaryota > Metazoa > Arthropoda > Insecta > Hymenoptera > Formicidae > Tetramorium > Tetramorium alpestre. Next base: position 348,625 of record JAJVSH010000155.1, on the reverse strand, counting down.
TTTGAACTATTTTTATAAGAGTTCAAGAAATGCTAATAAAACGCTGATATAAATGAGTCAAAATACAAACAAAAAAAAATATTTCGTTTAACGAAGAAAATGAAAAGAAAGCAGTATTATTTATTGTTAAATGTAGGCAAATGATGGATAATCGGAAACCATGTATAATTAAAAAAAAACGCACTTAGGAATACTGATGATGAATTTTTTTAATTTTAATCTTTTTGCAAGGTAGACAAAAACGGACAAATTTTTTTTGAACACATTTTGGACAGTCAAATGCTGTATCAATTTTGTAAAAGTTCGGAATGCCAACTTCACCGGTCCTGTATGTTCGTATGTGAGTGCGTGCATGCGTGCGTGCAAATATATTTTCTTTCTTTTGGACACCACTGTGCGTTGGCAACACTTCGACGGTACGAGTTTCGAGATCGCTTTAGCTGTTATGCTTGTTATGATGTTACTTTGGCTCACACAGGGTGATCGGATCAATCTCACAGCATGGGCGTCGGCATCGGTCGAAGAAGAGCCTTTCTCTCGAACGTTGCATTTAGATTTTCAACGTATTTTCACACATACGTATTTATATCAGACACAAATAAAAGTTATTAAACAAAGGGAGACAAAATGTTTAGAATTTATATAAATTGTATATAAATAGCAGAGAGATAAAACGCGTGATGTTTTTCATGCTCAGAGCGTTGAGTCCGCCACTGATGTCATCTCTTTTAATCTCTTTTCTTTGTTAAGGATGAAAACCTTTCTTATTCCCCTTCTACTCGCATGAGCGACTCAATTCGCATCTCATGCAAGAACGGTTTAAGTAAACGACATTTTATTTCGTACCCCAGGATGATGGCTCCGAAATATTTGTTCTTTCAGTAAAGTGCACTCGCGTAGGGGATGTTTTTAGGGATGACAGATGTGAATTATCTCAGAAGCAGAAAAAGACAGAATAAATAAATAAGAAACTAGAAATTTTCCACATATACAGACTATTCCGAATAAATCTTACAAATATATTTATTATAAAATATGTTTAAAAAAAATTAAAAGTGTTATTTATTATTTAACATTCAATGTTTAAAGTTTAACAAATATTCATTCATTTATATTACAATTTATATATTTGAATGATTATTCGAATAGTATTGCCTTCACGGAACAACTTTATTCGGAATTTTTCAGAATTTTTCTAGGATAATTTTTAATAACCTCAAGATTGTAGAAAGTTCATAGATTATTTTCGGTTTTTTTTTCCAAGCAAGGTTTTTGCCAGGCTTGTTAGAGCGAAAGAACTCATTTGAAACATGACCAAGTTACATGATGTAATACAATTTGCCTCGAGACCTTAAGACCTTCAATATAAAGGGTCGGCTAATCGTGTTAGACGATATCTCGGACTATTAAAAGCATTACGCTGCTTTCCGCAGTCATTTGTAGTCAGTTAACTCACAATTAAGTGCAGACTCGGCGTTGCTCTCGATTCATGGATTAATAAATCATGTCCGCCATTTCTCTCGCCAAGACTATAATCGATGTGATTTGTTTATGTCGGATACAATGATGCCGTTTTACATGCTAGTTTCGGCGTCGCATCGTTAATGTGACATAAAAAAAATCTCCGCTGGAGTTGCTGCTGGGATATTGATGGCGATTTTTTAAAAACTAAAACGAAAATCCAGCAGAAATTAAGATTCAAAATTCAGATAGAAATCATGACACACATTCCTGATCTCTTTTATCACTTAAAACTTAAAGATTAGAAATTATGACAGTTCTAATTCTATCTTTCATTTTCTCGCTCGTTTAGAGATGAGACTACGATCTGTTAAAAAACAAAACATACAAAGCTGTAATTTACATCCCCCCCCCCAGGGATTCGCAAGCGAAAGGGATAGTTCCATGCGCAATATAAATGGACACGGATTAAGTCTCGCGTGCAACTGTGCTTCACTGTCAAGATAACAAGCATTAGTTGGTTTAATTATAACGCCGCTAAATGAAGTTCTCCGCCTTAACGAGCTTTCGTTCCATTGCACTTGTATAGTTTCATATTACTACCCAACTTGCGTATTATGCAAGCTCGACACATGCTATACATAACTGATATCTCAGCTAATTTCTCATGTGTGGAATTCTTGAGGGAATTATTTAGGAAGGTCTGCAAAGTACTCAAGGTATCCATTTACTTGTATAGAATTCTTCTGGCAATTATTCTGTTTTATTAGATGAATTATTTTTTATTGTGCGAAATAAATCGCTTGAATATATCTAATGTTTTTAATTTATTAAAAATATCTTTCTTTTTTTTTCAAAATTTTCTTACTTTAGAGAAAACATTTGCAGCAATATTATTTTTATGAATATTATATCTCATTGCGTGATACACACGATTAAATTAATTATATAATAATAATAGAGCTACATATATTAAGCTTACGCGTTCGAATCGCATTAAAAGTCGCGTATGTTATAACGTGGAAACTTATTAACAGAATTAATAACAAGAGAGATGTTTATAGAGAGAAGCAGCGTAACATATCGATGTGTGCCTATGACATATGTTTGACATTTTCATGTTTTATACGTATTATCCATGCAAGCATGTAAGTCGCTCTGCAAGCTTATATCTCTTGTAACTTCTTTGATGAATATTAGTTGCAAGAAATAATAAATGAAATGACAAATTTATTGATTTATTGCACCCGCTAGTTTTATTATAATTGTATAATACGAAAAGATAAAAATTAATAATCAATTACAAATGAAGAAAGTAAAACGAGTTTATTGAGCAATTTTGTTCTGCATTATAAATAGTATATATTATATATTGTAGAACAGTACAAATGGCTTTACAATGTTCATCTCCTGCGAATTTCTGATCGAGTCTATCCGGCTGCGATTATTTTGCATACCAAAAGATATTTCCGCTTTCAATGAAAATTGATGACTATCCCGTCGAGACTATACCAGCAACAATGTAGAAAATAGTACGCTTCCCAGAAGAAGTCTTCAATTATGCCTCCTGACGCTAATGTGCGCCTGCAAGTTGTACAGTTATCCGATACTTAATTATCCAAAGTAATAAATCGATTTCCGCGGCGTTGTCCCGCTGTTCGTATAGTTCGAAGCAGCGCGAGACAGTTCGTGTTTAATATCATTTGACGTCTTTTAATGTCTCCAATGAATTACATAATTACCAGGATTGAATCTGATGTAACGAGTTTAATTTCCTGTGCTGGAAAATTCGATGCGCATTTTAAAAAACGCAAAGATGCTCGTTTATAAAGAAAATCTGTACAAGGATACTCAGATCAGTGTTTTATTAATTTATATTTATTCAAATTTGCATTAAATTTTAATCGATTTAAATTTTGTGAGTCTAAGCAATTTTAACAGATTTTTAATTAGTAATAGAATTGTTGAGAAATTATTTGTTTATTTCAAGGGAAAAGAAAGCACAATCGCGACAGCAAGAGATATTTGTTTTTTTCGTTAATTTAGGCGGTATTGCGTAATAATAATCTGAATGAAAGATATAATTATTAATATTGTTTTAAAATATTCTGTGTAATTGTTTCAGGAAAGTTATCAACCTGGAAATCATCGAGGAGGACTCTTACGAGAAGGATGCTCTTTTCTATGTCGAATTGGGCGATCCCCTGCTGCAAGGAGGTGATTAAGTTTAATTGTTTCAATTCCCGAAACACACTTTAAAGTTGTTATGACAATACTTCCTTTTCCCTTCTTTCTTTATACAGGATCAGATTTAAATCGGTTATGCGAAACGAAAAAGTTCCTGAGAAGAAGTTAAATATTTGCAGTCAATGAGAAGGGAACGTGATAAAAGTAATAATTGTAGGGCATTATACAGATAAATTATTTTTATATAGCACCATATTTCAGTTGCTTTTTCTAGAGTAAATTTCGTAACAAGAGAATATACATTAGGAGATAATTTTCTGAGATTTATTTTTCTCCGAGGAGCTTTTTGCGCGTTCGTAAGAAAATCCAGTGCTCAGATTTAAATGCCTCGTTTTTATCTATCTATATACATGAACGAAATAAGAAGCAAAATCTCGGTTCAAACTTTCGTCATTTGATTTCGATAGCGCCGTCACTTGCTTACGTTGTTCTTTTCATTCGGTTCGATGCAATTTTTGCTGATACGAACTTCGACGGAAGACCTTTCGGCCTCCTGACGAGGATAAATGTGATGGAAAAACTTTAAATCTTACGAAAGCACTACATGGAAACTTATCTATTTCTCGGCAATTATATTTGATAGCAATAAAAATAGTGAGTTTTAACATTTTAATGTATAAACAAATGTATAAAGTTGAAACAGCTTTAATAATGTTATTTAAAAGAACTGTTAATATTAATATTAATGTATTGCACAATAATGTTAATGTTAATATTAATGTATTGCACAATATTAAGAACACGTATCTGAACACTATATCGCATTTGACGATTTTTATGTGCCTATAAGTACTTCAGTTTAGTTTTGCAAAAGGCAAGAAACGTTTTAACATAATATAATTACGAAATTGTCATACATATAATATTTAAAAGAAGAGAAAAGGAAAAAGACATAAATGTCGATCGATAAAGAGCGTGACAATTGGCGACGCTATTAAGATTAACCGCGATTAATTACATAATTAAATCGATTTCACGATAAGAACGCTGACGACTTGTTCTTGATGAAAATTGATTTCCACGTGTCTCTTCATGCATGTATCACGCGCTGGTTCTCTGCCTGGATCCGTCATAAATTGAACGTAAGTCTTGAATAATCGGACATTTTGCGCTTGTCCAAATTCTTCTTTCTTGCGCATCAATTAGTCCTGCGCTGATTGATTGACTGATTGATTGATTGGTTGATTGATTGATTAATTGTCACAGTAGTANATACACATTTTAATACAGACGGATTTTTTATTTTCTGAGTTATTATTTCGTGGTATTTTCAGGAATTTCTCAGCAAAATCAGAAAGGAACAAATATTTTTTAATAATTGTTAATATATATGATGTATATGTGTTAATTAATAGTATGAATTTGTCTTAATTATCTTGTGAATAACACACTTTGTTTACATTGCTTTTTAATATCTAAATATTTTTATCGTTTTACACATTTTAAATTTAAATTTTGAAACAGTGAAATATATAAATTGTACAATTAAATTGATTATGGTAAATTTTTCTTTTACGTTGAGTATTGAAGTATTTAAACATTTATAATTATATTTAAAAAGAGATATTTTTTTTCGTTGATAATTAATTTAATGGTAATCATACAAGCATAATCTTTTTCTTCTTAGTCTGGATAAGGAAATCGAGTTTTGTTTATTTAGCTTCATTTATCTTACATGAAATTTGAAACACAGGCTTAAGACAGTCAGGTAACGTTCGCTGTAGTGCTTTCCCATAATTATTAATGGCTTTGCCATAACACAAGGCTTTATTCATAATAATTAGTAGAATAGAACATTTTTAAAAATAGATCGCTTGTTTCGCTAAAAAGTTTAACTAAAACGAACTAAAATAGGGTGTCAATTACCAAGTTTTCTTATTCTTGTAATTTGAGTGATTAATTGATGAGTGTGTACATAATTTTTGCAGATTTTTGCAATACTAACTGCATTATCAATTCTGCACTAATTCTCCGTAATTATTCACGATTAAAATTTGCAACACCGAATTACACATTTTATATTAATTATGTCTTTTATCAATTTAGATTATAAATGTCCGTTGTAAATACGCGTGTCGCTTTTAACGTCACCATCCAAAATATCTCTGTTATTTTTAATGGGAAGGTCTTTGAGGGAAAAGTTGTGCACGGTTTAAAAGCACATTACGGAAGCTACTAAAGATAAAAAAGTTAGAAATATCTGTGACTTTAGAAGCATTTGAAACATCTATATATATATATACTCCCTAGACATTTTATTCCATGCGTTTATATTAAATTTCTACGCAAGTGAAGGGAGCGGGAAACATCAAAAATAAATATACTAAACTATAAATTTTATAAATAAGTAAACAGCTGAATATCAAAATCTTTGCTAATGAAATATTAAATATAATAATCGTAGAAACGTGTCTGCAGAATTTATTCAAATGTTAGCGCGTCACATTAAACATTCTGCTGTATTTTTATCAGTATTTTGTAGAATTTCAATTGACTTTATCATTCTAACTCGATACATTGGCGCAAACGAAGCCTTTGATCCCGGCGTCTTTTTCTCTTCGGCGAATCAAAGTCGTCGTTCGATTTTATTTCGACGCTCGCATTCACGCGCATTCACGATTTGCATACTACAAGACCACGAGAACACGTGCAACGAGCAATGCGATGCAATGATACTCATGCATATGCATTGATATATAGAATGCATCGGAACCATAAAACTGAAGGTTCTCTTAACTGCATTTTCTTTGGCCAATTTGAAAACAACTTATCTCTAGGAGAAACGTTACAAAAAGTTATAATTTTCATTATTCTTCTTGTAATATTTTACTATTAAGTTACGAATCAAGATTTAATTGAAATAGAGTCTGTTCACAGAAATAATAAATTAAAAGATATATATATATACTTTCTCCCGAGAGATTAAATTCATAAAATTTCATATTTTTAATTATTAATTACTACATACCAATTAATTTTTCAGTACTTTTGTTGAGAAAATGTCAAAGGGTACGATAACGGCCCGCGCCAGGTGCACACGTGAGTGACGCACGAGCGACGAGACCATGTATACTTCCGCGATCCATCTCGTTGAGCGGATGCTCTAATATCGTGGTATCTTGGGTAACGCGCTAATGCCGGTGGTACTTAAACTTTAAAGATTCATAACTCAGGAAGTTTCTAACGAAAAGGTTTATAACTGTTCCCCAAACGCCTCAATAAGCTGTAAGAGTAAAAATGAGGATTACCAAAATCTCAAGATCATCCCAAGATAATTGCCTGTATAAAATTAAGATACTCTTGTCTAAAATATTTTTTTCGAATAACGCGTTTCTTCTAAAGATATTCGAGACACGATGATATAATTCATATAAAATACTTGATATAAATCTAAGGAAAAATAATACAAGTCGAAAGTATGCAATGAAAGATTTTTATTTTAAATAGATTCTTTTTTTTACAAAAATATATCTAAAGAATAAAATTAATAAAATGATAACGTTTTAAGTTCGAAGGCTGCGAGAAGTGTTTGATGACATAATAATTGTCAATGGCACCGTTCTACAATCTCAATTGCATGGCCGACTGCACTTCAATTCGAACATATCGAGAGATAGGCTACGAACATTATTACGCATAATTATATAATAATTTGAGATGAGTGCACATTTGTACTGCATTGCACATAACTTTATCATATATATTGCATTGTACAATACGCATTGTATCATATAACCGCGCACAAAATGATAAAATCACGTTAATAATTTATCCTTCTATCGTTAATAACATAGTTGCATTAAACGCAACATTGTTGCGTTTCGTTAATAACATAATTACGTTTTTTACGAAAAGCACTTCAAACATGCCATTAGTTCCCTTCGCGTGGAAAGTTTCGAACTTATCTGAAATCGTATGTAAATGGCATGCTTAATCAATTAAACGGGATTCAGATAGATTCGCAATTTTCCATGCAAAGCGAGAGTCCACCCTAGAGAGAGGGTTTGCATATAGCTTCGTCGCTCCTTGTCTTCAATGCGAAACGAGGTCTATGATTGTACGGTTCCACAGGGATTTTCAACTTTCCACGCCAGGCGAATCCAGATGTCATATCCACCTGCTTTCTATGCATAAAGATCTGGCACTTCAATCATTTCTAAAAAGAAAAAAACACGTCTATAACGCACTGCTATTAAAACATAATAGCTGTATTACGCAAATGAAATACTTTTGTGAATACAAGACAATTAATTTGTTGACAGATTTTCTGACATTAAGAAACATTATCTTTTCTACTTTTTCTCACAGCGCCGAGATGATTTATTTCTTACTCTTTTTTTTTTTTTTTTACTTCTCAGACATTCGTTTGTACGAAAGAACGTTAACCCGCGTGCGTTTTTATTAAAATTCAAATGGAGTGTCTTAAACTAAATGTCTACGAATATTTTGCAGAAGCAAAAATGTGCGCAAGAGGTCTGAAATAATTTTCTGCGTGCTTGCATCTGCAAATCTGATATAATAATAATTTCACCGTTATTAATAATAACGATGTCTACAAACTATCAGCGCGATTTTCTTGATTTTACATGTGCGAAGTGACCGCGTACACATCGCATGTGCGTGCGATGTGGCCGTATATTGTACATTATGTATATGTGTGAAGTAAGGTCATGTGTGCAATGCGATTTGCACGAAACTGCAAACGTGCATTGTTATCTGAAATTATTACTGGGCATAGCTGAGCGATATAAAAAAAAAATTAATCAATTACGCAATTGATTTTTCAATAATAATTAATAATACATCGGAGATATCAATCTTTTTTTATAATTATTTAATTTAAAACTTAAACAAAATTTAAGAAATTTAACTTTGATCGGGGTTTGCCTAATAAACAGTTAAGATGATTAATGCAAGTATATGCATCAAAATTTCTAGCTCTGTATAATTCCTTGATCTAAGCTCTCCTTTTGCAAATTAATAATTCCTTCAACGATAAAAGACTGTGGATATTTTTGGCAAGTTGACCGTCGATTAATCAGAGTTAAGTTAATCGGTCGAGGTCACCCTGAGGGCTCAGATATAATGAACGTTAACAAGGAACAGGGAATTAAACGTAATGAATTAGGAACAGGGGATGAGTTTTTAATTAATAAAAAACATGCTTTAATCCACGATCCACAAAAATAGATTTATATGTTTGCCACACGTTCAATAAAGTCTGATAACAGAACTTACAGTGACGTCGAACAAAAAGAAAGATCATCGATATAGGGATTGATTGAATCCAAAAAAAAAAAAATATTGCGGAACTAATTAGTTTCTTGACAAAGAAGCATGTGACAGTGATTAATCGACTTTTGTCCAGTTCTATTTTTGCGAGGTGATGCTTGTAGGCTATCGCTCAGTGGGCAATTGAGACTGCCGACAATTGAGATTGCGTGCAATGCGATATAAGCGAATTGTAAGCACTATTCGCAATCGTTTTGTAGGCAAACATAGTTCTCCGTTTAGAGTATCTTTAATGATCGTGCGCTATTACATATCGTTCAATTCGCTTTAGTTAAGGCTATTAATGCACAAATAAAAGTATGATATATTTGCTGAAGCAATTTGAGATAATGTAAATTACTCAAGGAGTATTATGAGAGGAATCAACATTATTTTTTATTTTTTCAGCATCGTATATCTTACTTTATTATTTAGCTCTGTGTAAATGATAAAATATTTTTTTTCCATTAAATTATTTGTTCTCCAAAATGTTAAATCTCTTTTTTGAACAATCTATTTGATTATTAATTAAAAAATTAATTAAATATGATTTTAACAATTATAACGTTATAGATTCATAGTAATTTGCATCCTGAAAGAACATAACTTTAAAACTTTAAGCAATGCCGTTCCCTTTAAATGCGCGTCGAGAGTCATGCTTCTCTCGCTTGGAGATACTAAATTTTCGCGTATCTATCTATAAATACCAGCGGAGCTTGCCAAAATTCTGTCGGTGTCTCCCGGATCGATGCATATCTAGAGATGCTCGCAATACTTGAGTTAGTAGCGAAGAACCAACACTTCGATTCCTAAGTATTCTTGATATTGATATCGATTATCGTTTAGTAGCAGTATAATCGTTATTATCGAAAAAATATTAAATGCATTTAAAGCACTAAGTATACTGACGATTGCTTACAAATTATATAATACAATAATATAAAATAGTCTACATATTTCTGTAGCGTTTGTCTTAAACTAAAATTCGCATTTTTAACTTATGTTACAGAATTTAACTTGTTCCATTTCTGTAATATTTGTTATAATAGTTTTATATTTTCACAATGTTTATTTTTAAAACCATTTGTGTAGCGTGTTGAAAGGATTAGAATAAGCGAGAGCATTTCCCTCGAGAATGTTTAATTTCGTATGTTGAAAAATATTCTCTCTTTATTCTCTCTTTTCTCTCTTCTCCCTTTTCACGATCGAGCTAATTATTCAACTAATAATTCAAGAGTTCAGTGAAAGGAAAGTCGATTAACGTTTCTAAGAGGGATTGAGGGTAGAGAATACTCAAAATTAATCTTGCAAGGCATTAATAGTTTGTGTGACGGATGACAAAACTTTACCAAATATGATGCAAATAATAAACAGGCTTTTTTATAGTATTCGTGATTTTATTTACTGTTTATGTCGTAAATAATAAATAAAATTAAAACTATTCGAGCATTTTCTTCCGTAGTATTTTTCTTATTTTGTTTTTGTTTTCAAGATCACAGTGGACTTTCATACATAAAGTATAAAGCAACCTTAAACTACAATAAAATAATAATAACTCAACTTAAAAATAAATTTATTTTTAGAAATCTTTCATCATAATTTAAATGCGCACATTTTTATAACATGGTAAAGTTTTATTTACTCTCGCATGAAATTCTGTATCCAATATTCATGTTCAGAATCATTTAGTTATTGCTAAAATAAACTACTTGACGAGTTAGTAAAATTACATGATTGAATTAATAAGCGAAGGAGAAAAGTTGCAAAAATATAACCGGATGATCTGCATTACTATCGCGTATTAGCTTGTACTATTATTAGGCATGTGCCTACACGTTTGCACTTATTTCTGCATCGGTTCAAGGATCGTGAGCAGACAGAACACGTGTTTGTCACTTTAATTCTACAGTTTAATTACAAAAATATGTTTACGTTGGATATAAATAATTCACACTTGATATATATATATATATAAAACTAATAAGAAATTTCAAGATTTAATATTAAAATCAAATTTTTTATAAATATGTGCCATTTATAAATTAATTTAAATTTTTTTAAACATTAATATATTTTTTCATTAAATTAAAATTTTCAAAATTATACTTTGATATAATTTTAACAGTGGATTTTTCTAATCTAATGTATGACATTCTTGTTTTCACAAATTTAAGTACAATTATATTTAATAAAAAAATGACGGTTTTTTTATATTTTAAAATATTAATTTCAAACATTTCAAATAATATGCGGACTGTCGCTAATACAAAATACGTTATATATCTTTTGTAACTAAAACGAGATATATAATATATTCAGTATTATTAATATCTGTGCAATATCATGCTAATATTGATATAATATTGAATAGAAGTGTTCATGTATCTCATGCAAACACAACATTATATGACAATCTATATTATGTTACACTCTAATTACGAGCGTTCGAAATTTCCGAGTCACAAAGCGTAAAATAATGCAAATGCGTTTGGCACGTGCACTCGCACCGCATCGGCGTGCGCAGTAGCGCGTCGCCGAAAATTTAAAATTATCCCTGTAGCGTCGCGCGTAACGCCGAGTATAAAACGGTAAATACCGTCTGACACCAATTATAAACCAGACTGACGAAGTTCACCAACCACCGACTCCGTCTGCGTCTTCTCGGAGATGCATATAAACGCATCCGAGACGCATACGCGCCTTCGATATGAATTATACGCCGCGTTAAAAGGCAACAGTTTGGCGAAAAGTGATCTGCAAATTTTTCGTGCAGCTCCCTTCTGACAATCGGTGAAAAATACTACATTCATTATATTGATGTCTCATTATTTGTCCTAATTAAAGATAATTAAAGATAAATCTTTCGGTAGCGAAGTTAATGTTTCTCGTATAAATTTTTGGTATATATAATTAAAGAATTCCAAAAGAAAAAGTAATAATTCTATCGCCAATAATCGCGTATATTCACCGTTCCATTGCATTTCCGTGCTGAATCTACTACAGCCAATGTGGACTTTCCAATGATCAAACATATAGAATAACGTTTCCACAGTTTGTGAATATTTATCGGAAAGTAATATTGAATGGATGACTAAATTGTTAACTTTGAAACTAATGCGATGTCCAAAAATCCAAGCCGATTTATGAAATCCGTGCCATTCAGTTCTCGCTGTAGGCCGAGATGATACGGATGGAATTTACGGCGGTGAAGAACGCGGATTACAGCGCTCCGCTACTAATGCCACATTCATGTGCAATTTGATGCGAGCTAATGCGAGGATTTTGAGCCACAGTGACAAGAATGCGGGTTTCATTTCCTTCGTTGGCTGCTCGCTTTCTGCGGTCACTTTTGCAAGCAGCAATTTCCGGTCTCTCGCAATTTATTGCATATGCTTTTGAAAGTTTGACGCGAGAACGATGAAAATACCATTTGGCATATAAAGCTTTAGCTTCCATTAAATTTTAGCTGATTTTTTTTTATAAATGAAAATTATAATAACTTGTTAATTGAAAATCATAATAACTCGTTAATTGCATTAATTTTTAAAGAATTTATGTATATAATGTTTAAAAATATATAGGTGGGTTTTTAAAAAATACCATTGAAAATGTTACTAGTGCAAAAAACTCAAATTAAAAAAATATGTATCAACGTATAGAATAGATAAATTTACATATAAAATGAATTTAATATTCCAGAAATTTGTGTAAAAATGGCATTTTGGATGTTCTATTGTTCATTTTATTTTATATTAAAGACGTGCATATGAGTTTTGTATTCTTGAGATTTTGATATTTCACGATGGACTAATCAGATTATTCATGATATATTGGCCGACATTAGAAATTCCGATTAGTAATGCTGAGTAACGGCGGTGAATAAACGCGGTTGGATGGTAGAAGAAGAGCGAAAGAAAACTTGGGCAATGTAATGGGATCCACGATCCCTTGCGACCCGTATGAGTCAGGAGAATCCACGACGAATATCGCATGACTGATCTAGCTCCATGTCGACTCTATAGAACTTTAAATACAGTCTGACGTCAATCACAGAGTAGACGACGTCCAGAATTGTGTAACTACACTGCAAACCCAAGTGTGTTACCTTTACGCACGTACGTGTAATTTTTTTAGGTTTTTTTTTACATTTTTTGTTATTTAAAATAACAACGTAATTAAAACGTATTTTATCATCTAAATTTTATTTATTTAATTAACTGTTTTTTTTTAATTTTTTTCAAGTATATTACTAGATATTACACGATTATTATCTACTATATATATATGTTACATTTTTTATTAATAAAAGCAGAGAAGCAACAAACTTACGGACGACTCCATTATTACATTTCCAATAATATACGCCCAGAGCTCACGTCTCGTTCGGTCGGTGTTGCAATTTCATTTATTTTCTGAACCCCATCCATTGTGTAACGTGCTGCGTTTTATGGTCAGGATATCCTGTATTAAGCCCAGATGATTGTATTTCTTCCTTCCATATAAATCGCTCGAATTTAAAACTTGTTTATAACGGCTGTATTTTCCACTTTTAATTACTAGAGTAATTCGCTTACACGGACAGATGTTTTGTACCTACAACTGCAATTATACAAAATATTTGCTTACGTTATATCTTCTTAGACGTTTTAACGCATGATTAAAGAAATGGGAATGCGCCATTTTTATCGAGGTTACTTTAAAACTTCTGTCGCAAAATGTTTCTGTAAACGCAATTCAAGGCGACCATTAAATATGAACGTGAAATGTTTTGCTATAGTAGATCAGGAGTTCCTTTTTGCGCAAACACTTGTCACATCGCAATATGCAAAAGTTCACTTTCTGTGAAACGGTAACACCATTACGATCGCATTTTGCGGTATCATATTTTATTTACGTGCCATCGAGGTGTAATCAAGAATACGGTATTGCTTATAAAACGTGTATTTACGCGTTAGCCGAACATTAATGTCTATTTAATGATCGTTAGATCGCGNTATCATGTATACATACTAACGATTACCCTGATATCATTGCGTGAAATTCTGCGAATACAGACTTCACGGTTTTACGTCTATCATTGAAATATCGCAATGGGTGTAAGTTGATAATCTGAAAAGTCAAGCCTTTAGAAAATTTCTTAATACTAATAAACATATGTATAATATTAATTTATATTATAATATTATAATATTAATTTTAAAAAATAATGTTTAAACAAATATGAGTGAAGCACGAAAATGTGCAGCACGTAAATATAAGAGAAAAAATATGCACGTCCATGACGTAAAATGACGTAAAATTAAATTAAATAAAATATTATTATTAGATTAATGATTATTATTAATTGTTGAATCTACTTGAAAACAATAATATTTGGCAATGAAAAATTCTTATATAATCTATGATTCGCACGGTTTGTTTAGTTTAAATCATTGATAAGGCGGCGATGATTCATTCATTGTGTTTAATCACATGTATAGCCTTGATAATACGCTATGAATGAACGTAGCGAATAAAAGATAATGTGCCGATTGCGAGAACAGTTTTATATCTGTACATACACGAACTCGATTCTGTTTCATAGCTATCATCTACAGTCAAAGGCATTACTCGGAACGGTTTATGTTTAGCAGTTAAATTTCTAGGTGATATACATATTTAAAAAAAGAGAGAGAGAGACAGAGATAAATAAATCTTTGAATTTATATAATTAACTATGTAATTGAATCGCTCATAAACAAGAAGCAATCGATGAATCGCATATTGTGGTGAATTCTTCTAGGAATTAGCGCAAACATGATTATATCATTTTTCAAATGACTGATAAATGATGGCAATATAATAAATGATTAATAATGATTAATAATGAAATAAATCAAATGAGTGCTAATAACATACGTATACTTAATTAACTAAATCAAATGAAGGTACTCTTATTAAAGATAACGTATCCACCATTATAATCTATTTATTCTATTTAATCTATTTATATATACCTTATATGAATTAAGCAATTGATGGGATTAATACATTGAAATTTACAGAAAAAGATTGAAGCTTTACGATTTTTAATCGTAATTCCTGTGAGCTTTTTTATTTTTATTTATGTTTTCCACAGTAATATTTTATCATTTTTATTTACAATGTTTATTTATTTTGTGAAATATATTTATTATTTTTATTTATATATTTTTTAATAAACTTTTGCCATTTACATTTATGATTTATACAACGAAATTTTATAATTTTTATTTATAATTTTCATGATTTTATTTATGATTTTTATTTATTGTTTTATATTTCTCATTTTTATTTATGAATCTCTATTGTATTTATTCATGATTTGTACATGATTTAACATATGCTCTGTCACGAAACGCAACTGATATAAAATTATAACGCGGCATGGTCGAAACGGTACTATCATAAAAACATGTCAACAGTAGCAAGTATAGATTGAAACAAATATCATTCGAAATTAGAATAATGTGATAGTCACTGATGAATAATCTTTTCAAGCATAAGTTTCTTTGAAAAAAATTGTGTTGGGAAAACAGTTATTTTTAAAAGTAAAAACAATACGCTTATATTATATGAAAATTTAACGAAAAATAAGTCATTAAGCAAAAATTGAAAACTGTGGATTTTTTTATATTTACAATTAGAAAGAGTTTTCATCATGTTTAAATTTAATTCAAGATGCAATATTGAAAAATGAATGGTAATGTCGCATGCACATCAGCGCTGTTAAAAACAAAGTAAAATTGATGTGTCGGGAAGTTCCGACTTGCAGCAGACGCTGATAAGTGGACGAAAATAACTTCCATCATAATGAAATATCCTCTCGTCCGTGACTAGCTATGTTATTCGTGCTAACGAACTTGGATAAAAATATAACTTCCATTGGAAATTCAATTTCAATTCTATTACCTTTGAAAGGGTACAATAAGCGATATGTTGGTTTACTTGTTAATAAAGCAGAAATAATAAAAATTACGTATATTTATAATATATAATAATATAAAAATCATATAATGATTTTTATAATAAAGCTCACGTAAAAAATACTTTTCCATTTTTAGCAATTTTAGCTTCTGTTTCCGTTTAAGAGTAAAAAATTTCGAAAATTCGGTTGAATTAATAAAGCTTTTATTTAAATAATACATTGAGATCCGGGCAAATTATGAGAAGAAAATGAGTATAGATACAAATTTATTTGGCTTGTAAAAAATGAATTTTTTAAAATGTAAATTTTGTAAAATAATATTTTGTTATTTAAATGTATATTTTGTCCGTTTAAGGGGAATAGAAAATGAGTATAAAATCCTGGTGATTTTTCATGTGGCAAGTAATTAATCCACGGTTGTTTGCTTTCAATTAAGGAATTAATCAATCTTCCCAGGTCATGAAAGTTTTGGATCTTATGTTTATATTCGAGACTTTTTTAACTTATTATATCAACTGCGGCTGTTACTTTAAGTATAAGTGGGATAGTTTACTTCTAATTTCGTTAACTTGCAAAATTTTTCTTGGACGAGGTAATGGAATTATTTGAGTTTTTTAAATAATTTAAGAAAAAAAAACTGAATCGCCATCACTATTTTCACTTGTAAGTCAGAAAATGTTCTTTTCATTTGTGAAGTCTTGAAATAACAAAGTAACAAAGACACGGCCAAGTTTATTATAAACTTACTCGTTTTAATCAATTGCCTGCTGAATTTCTGCTGACTGGCCTCGAAATAACGCGTCTAATTTACTACTTAAAAGTAACCTTACCGCAGTAAGTTACGTTAGCTGCAAGGCGCCATACGTTGCTTCTAAAAATGGATTCCCGGGCTAAAGCCGAGCGAAGTTTGAAGACAAACAGGTCGACAAAGTATTGGCGAATAAGTGATGTATTTATGCAACAATGCGTCTTTAAGAAGAATTAGTTTTAACAATGTGATATTAAAAATAAAATAGAAATAATAGAAATGAAAATGAAGAAAATAAATGACGCTAAAACGAATAATGCGCTATTCTAAAACATCCTAAACTAGTTCTAAAATACACCTGTTAATAATTAAAAACTTTTCTCGTTTTACATCTAATTATAGAAAATATTCAAAAGTACAAGCTATAATTAGAGTATAAACTACAAACTTATAACTATAATAGTAATTAATCAGTAATCTGAAGAATGAAAGAAGAAGCAACAAGCATTGATTAATTAACGACAAAATTCTGGATATAACTTAAACGCTAATAGATTATCTTCAGAAAATAGTTCAAACACTATAACACATTACAAATTAATTTTACATAGCCGAGAAAGTGCATTAGAAGATACGGATCTAAAATATCGCGGATAAATTTATACGCTTTAATAATTGAAAAAGTTTACGTAATATTACTTGAAAATTTTCAAGCATGGTGTCACTAAGTTTTCCACCAAGTGTAAATTACGTTTAAATAAAAATTCTATCGACAGCGCGTATAGTAGAAAAGCGGGAACAATTAAATAACGTGATATTTGCAAGAGCGATAGGAAGAGCGCGATTTTCAATTACTCAGAGTTAATTACGCATTTAATATTGTTCATTAATATTTTACTGATCATTAATTTATTGTTCATTAATATTTTACTGATAATTTATTACTGATAGATTGATAAAAATATTGTGTCATCTTTTACTTCTTCACTTGGAACTTTCTTAACTTCTGAATCATTCTGTGGTTGGACGATTCGGGTGATCCATGATAACTCCACTCCCACATTAAGCACTCCCATTACTCTAACCCCATCCATCTCTCAATCGATCTATTTTACTCTTGCAGTACCAAGAGTAATTTCAGCTGCTACATCAACCTATATACGTGCGCAACTACTCGGTTAAAAATCGTGGCGCACAGTTTCTTCGAGTTTCACTTCCAATCTTGAAGCAGCGATGTAGTATTTTTAATTTAAAAAAATTTTTCCTCTCTCTAATTATATATATATATATATATAATAAAAATGAAAGTCATGGAAATTGTAAACATTTATACTTTTGCTATTTAAATGATCTTGGAAAAAAAAATTTATGATATAAAAATGTAACATTGAACAAAATTAAATGAAAATTCGACAAGGAAATTAAAAGTGCAAAAAATGTATGTAAAGAATATATCCTTAGAATCTAGCTTTGAAATGATTTTTATTTCGATCTGTCACGACCTCGCGTGGTCATGACCCTGAGTAAGTTCTCACAAGTTAATGTATATACATTAACTTATACCTTCTTTAACTTCATTAAACGATTATAAGATGTTTTGTTAATTAATTAATTACACAAATCAGGTGAAGTACTGATTATAAGATGTTTTGTTAATTAATTAATTACACAAATCAGACGAAGTACTGAATATTAATACGAAAGAAAGTGCTAACGAAGATTTATCTCGTTTCGAATAATTATATAACTTCTGCGACAACAATTAAGGTATTTAAACATTTAGAGATAAAACGATAAAACAACGCTTTTATCGCTGTAAACACTTGGATATTAACAGCCATATTATTTTGACTGTTACTATATTATACATATGTAATCTCGTTTATTATATCCCTGTCGCACACATGTGACAGTGTCAAAATTGGCTGTACCACTGCTGGCCTAATCTTACATTAAAAATTGAAGGGAAAAACTTTTCTTGATAACTTCGCGATAATAATGATATCTTTTTAATTTGTTGATTTGGATTTTGTATTGCATTCCACTTCAAAACGTAAAGTATCTAATGTTAAAGGCATGTTCGTTAGATAATCGAGACTGTAGTTCTCGATTAGACCCATTAGAAACTCAATTGGCGTTACTGAGAGATACGATAATCTAAAGTACTTGAGCTCGTCGATATAAATTCCGATTTGCCTCGCTGGTTGCTGCACGCGAGATACGATAGTATTTATTGATATTCTAATATAGTAAGTACCTTTTAAGTTTTTAGTTCTTTTATAGGTACTTTATTTAGTGTTTATCTACGAAATAATAAATATTATTTTACTAACATTTTATAAAACTTATTTTACAAAACATTTTCTATAATTTTTTATCTTGGCAATTACAATGTATTAAAATTTAAAATCAGCCTTTAATCTTTTCCAAAAAATATCTTTTCGCTAATGACTAATATGTTCATTTCTGACGAATAGATTTCTAAAGATTCTTAAAAAATTGAAAAAGATTTTACTACATCCGTATACCGAATTTTTAGTTCGCTCTTGCACTGCCATTTCTTATGTTTTCCGATAATTTCGACGTTTTGATCGAGGAGCGCTCGTAAAAATTCCACTACCGTTAAAAAATCTTGCGAAATGAGATGAGGTTTTCTACCGCCATTTATTTCTGACTCGCCGCCGCCGTCACCAATCAGGTTTAAAATATTCTGATGGAAAAGCCCGGACCATATTTAGTTATCAACGCTTGTATTCAATCACCGTGTCCCAGTTCTACTGCAACTAGAAATTTTTCGATTGCAAAGTTTACCCAATAAAAAAAAAAATGGAACAGTTATTTGTCGTTATAAATATCACGTGTGCTTTCTTTTGCTTTAAGCTTATTTCATCTAACAATAAGTAATACAAATAAATTCAAAATTTTTAACAAGTAAAAAAATCAGAATAATTTTCTTTTACAATACGTTCTGTATATTCTTATGTAAAATATTTCTGTGTCAGGCTAATCTTACATTGCGAAATACAACTCACTTAAAATGCATCGCAATGCACTATTATATTCGAGCGAAGGAAGCGATATTGGAAAATATCCTGGAAAGTTCGCACAATGCGGAATAATTCCTGAGACGAATTACGTTTCCTTTACCGCAAATTTTACGCGCCGGCTTTTTCAACGAAAGACGTATTTTGAGGATAATAAATCGCACTCGACTGCATCTGGCGTTTATCGGCCGATTGTTCATTGATCTTATCCATGTCTGGGACAGGAATAATCTACCATTGCTAATCCCTTGCTTTCTCCCTTTTCCACTGATAAATCGTATTTCCCGCTTCTCTCTTCTGTTTAAACTGTCTGTTCGATAAGCTTCAAGTTCGATGACATATTACATCAAACATGGTTTTGAAAAGCAAATTTAGATCAATTTTAATTAACTTGTTGCAGCTTTTATATAAAATTTGTATTTAATCAAGAGCATTAATTTTCACAGAATAGGACGAAAAAACTATATTATCAAATCCTAAATCCTATTTTCGTTATTATTACGTATTTATTTATATGTATGTATATGTTGAATAATTATTTATATTAAAAAATATTCTCCAAAACTTTTATTTTTATGCTCTGATGTTATTCGATCTTGGCTTTGTTTTAACCGCTTTTTATTATATAGTTACATAAAGTATCGAAAAAGTTTTCTTTTTTGATTTTTGTAAAATATGTTTTTGTAAAACATGAAAGCGTCGAAAATATTTTTATATCAATATATCTGGTGATGTTTATTTTACATTTGATATGTGAATATATCAAATTGTAATGTGAATATATCAAATATACATGTTACAAAAACATGAAAAGATAGGCGATAAACGGTTAATTTGTTTTGCGTTTTGAATTGCGTATTTGAAAATACGATTATTCATTTCACAACAAGGGATTGTATTTTGCTACCGCCAACAATTTAGAGAAATGTGATAATTGCAATTTTGGGATATAATATTATTACTTTATTATTATCACAAATAATGTTTATTATTTTACTTTAAATGTCAAATTATATTGCTTGTTATAAAAGATCATTTATCCAATAAATTGTCAAAAGCTTTTTAGAATTTTTTATAAAACATTTTTCTTATTATTTACTATTATATTTGACGTTAAAATTATGTTGGTAAAGTTATGATCCAGTACTGATCTGACAAAATATCTTTCGCGAGTTCACGAGAGTATTACGAAGAGATAACGGAGGATACATTGATCCTGAATCGAGGAAAAGTCAAGCAAAATTGAATTTACCAATGTGGAAAGCTAACTCACTAAGTTTTAGTCGAGATATGAGCTATAAGGAGCTTTCATGGAGTAATACTAGAATACAGTGAAAGTCAAACAAAATGAACAATATCATAAAGTTGCTTGAAAACAGAAATGTTATGTAGAAAAATTATAATTCAATCAAGATAAAGCCCTTGAATTTATTAAAACACAAAAACATAAATTAAATAAAAAAATAAATAAATTCTAAGATTCTTACAGTTCTCTCGTGTTTTTTCAAACCTACTTTATTCCTCATATGTCCAGATCAAAAGTCAATTATTCCAGCCGTTCAAATTAGAATTTTTCTTCTCCATAAAAAAAGTATTATAAAAGGAAAACTGTACAAGTTATTAATAAATCCTTTTAATGGAAGGTGCAAAACGCTCAAATCACTAAATATAAATAAAACCTAAGAACTTTGTGAGCTGCAAAACCAAATAAAAAATATGTTTTTTTTTAATTTCCCACAAAATAGCAAAAGTGGAATAAACGAATTTTGATTTGATACCCCATAGTTATTACCAGATAACACAAAAGATAACGTATTAAAGATATTTAGATATCTTTGTGACATCTTTTGGACTTTTGTGTTATCTGGAAATATTGTTAGAATACTATTTTTTTTTATAATTGTGACGGCTTGTCGCCATCGTAACGAACATTGAAGCGCCTTCGCTACGCGGCGCATGGTCCTAGCTTCTAACTCGTATGCAAAATGCAACGTGGGAGGCTATAAGGAATTTCATAGGGTGACGGACACCTATGAATAAATTAACAAAAAAAGAGAGCAATTCTCAAAACAAATACATTCCAAAATATGGTGTAATTACTTGTATCAGCGACATACAAGTAAACATAATCCATATTTTGGGATTTATTTGTTTTGGGAACAATCCATATTTTGGGATTTATTTGTTTTGCTTCCTTTTTTGTTGCTGATTTATTTATGTCTCCAACAGTTTTTTTGTTGTACAACAGAAAACTGTTGGAAACATGAATCCATTAGCAACACAAAAGGGAGCAATTATAGTTTTGAAGTAACTTTATGATATTGTTAATTTAAAATATCTGCTTACGAAAGGATGTGTCCTGGAATAAAAATTTGATCTAGATAAAACGATTAAAAAATGATAACACGTTTTTCTGATAAAGATCTCTTAACTTTCCTGCTGTATTTGGATCATAACTAATTGTTTTTCTTTTTCTCTCGCTTTTATTTATCCTTTTATTTCACGGCTGTCTCTTATTTTGACACATATCCCAGATTTATTCGTACTTTCTTTTATTTTTACGATGAAATACGATCATACATTATCACGGCTGTGGACAGGAGATACCAACAATAAATGCGTCATTCATCATCGATCGAAAGACCTCGGTGTAAAGTATCGATCATTCCTCGATGACGGAGATAAATGGTGGTCATCGAGTATTATTTATGCATTGATTGCGCAGCAGACTTATTTTGTAAAATAAAATCGTCGGTATACATATATCACACCGCCGGAATATTTATCGTTATACATAAACAATATCTCTGGATTTTTAACATATCTCTCTTTGCATACTAATATTTCTTCAGATAATTGAAAAATGTGGCTTAAAATATTTTTGTCGAAACTAACTACTGTCGAGACTAACCACTATAACAATGACAAAAATTCACATTTATATCTCCGACATTTGTATGCAGCCGCATAGAACAGTATTTTTCTTCTAGGCTGAGTTTAGTTTCACACTATGCGCTAGTAGAAAAGTGTTAATGCAAGTGATGTGAGTCGATGCGTGGTCAGACACGAAGTACGAAGCACGGAATTAGCTTAAGAGAGGTGTGCGACTATAATTCATGAGGCCAATCGATAGTAAAGCCGCGACTACACGAGAAGCGACTGTTTGTCGCGTTTCTCCCTTGTGTTTAAGGTCTATTTAAATAGATTTACGTATACAGGAGGATATCGATCAATCAATCTTGTCCGATATTGCTTCCACACGATCAATCTTTACGGAGTGTCATGAGTTTATCTTTAACAATAGATACTATAAATGTTATTGAGTCTTTAATACTATATGCATTTTATATGTGTACATATGTATACATAAAATTTAGCATGAATAGAAGTCATGATATTTTTGAAACTGGATAGATATATATTTAACAAGTACGTGATATACAACAAATAAAAATAACACACATACATAGCGTACTATCTTAAAAATAATACCGTGATTATAAGTAAATGATTTTAACAAGAAAATAAAAAATAAAATATTTTTAGGGAATAATTACGAATTTTTTATTTCATATTAAGTAAAACGTTCCGTTCATGATTTTATACAACTTTTTATAACTCTACATATTTATAGAGTTATAAATAATTCTCTAAATATTTTTTTAATAATTTTACAACTGTCAGTACATCTACATTTCGGTGCTAAAACTCTTTCCTTGAAGTTGAAATATATTCAGAATTTTATTAATGCAAAAATGGGTCATTCAGTGTCACTTGAAAATATCCAATAAGGAAATTTTCAACGATACGTCTCGCATATATTTATTATGCAAAAACTGGAATTAATTAAAACTCTTAATTAACGGAAACTCCGTTTCGCTGTTCCTATCTGACCATGAATCGACTCTACTTATTCCGTTATGGAACATGTCCCGTGACATTATTAAAGCAGCAAGACGCGGTTTTCTGGTTTCAGCGGAAGCAGGAATCGCTGCAGCGGCGGAGATGAAGCAGCCGGAGGATAGAACGGAGGAAGAGAAAATGGCACTGCTGGGCAGACCGCGCCTCGGCGAGGTGTCTCGAGCGCAAATCAGGATTAAAGAATCCAAGGAGTTCAAGAACACTGTGGATAAGCTAGTTCAGCGAGCAAATGCCTCCATAATACTCGGTGAGCTCCTAATATGATCTCTTCTCGGAACATCTGCTATAAGATATAAAATGTATAGCTTGTACACTCACACGTGCGCGTACACACACGTAAAGAATTTTCGGATTTTCTAGTAATACAATCGAGGAATGAAAAATTAAAATACATTTAATTTTCAGAAATATTGTTTTTTTTTAAACAATATTAAAAAATTTAATAAACTTTTAACTTAGTCTCTTAAAAGTTTCTCATATCTCTTTCGATTGTATTTCTTTTTTTTATCAATTCAAAGACAATTCCTAAATACATACGCACATTATTTATACATGAAATTAGGAGAAAAACTTTGGCAATTTAAAAATAAGATTTATGCATAAATACAAACTATGTAATTATAATTATCATCTCTTCATTACGGTCGCTGAGATAGAGCGTCTCTTAATTAGACGTCAGGCAGGTTCTTGTTAAAATACGAGTGGCAAGAAGAAGCCCTCTCCCTACAGTAGACGAAAATCGATTCAAAAATTGCGACTAAATTCCACGACTGTTTCATACATTGATATATAAAATCTATACGTTGTTTCCTATTCGCGTGAAATTCACTTCACCGTCTTCTCTGCCTTAAATTTATTATTGAGCAGTATGCGCGTAACTCAAACTAACTCAGCCTAATCTTTCCCGACGGAGGATAAAATGCGTATCACGGGATGCGCGAGCATCTAGATTGGGCTTTTCAGAAATGCAACCCGGAGGAATGCGACGTTATGTAGAGGCTCGTGAAATTCAAGACTCCCTCGGCGCCACATGCATGATTCTCACGTTTCTGCGTTTTCTGCGCGCATCTTTTCGCTGCATTCGCTATGCAACCGTTTCAGATCCGTACTTCTTATATTTCTTCACATTTCGTGTAGGTTTTTCTAACATGCATTAAGCTAGATGCATGAATTGCAGTAAAAATTTGAATTGCAATGAAACTTAGTACCTACATTAAAAATTTGAATTGCAATGAAACTTAGTACCTACATTAATTTCTAATACTTTCAAATGTAATTATTATTTTTACATTACTGACAGATATATCAAAATAGTCAATTTTTATTTTACAGAGAAAAGTAAAGACTTTTCAAATAAAAAGTTATGCTCTTGTAAATGAAGCGTTTACTTGATTTGTACAACTATTACGTGACAGATACACGTTGGTACAAAATTATAAAAATAGAAACCCTCGGACATGGCGCCATTGCCACCTCTTACTACGAATACCGTAAACTTCCAATGGAAGCCTTGAAAATGATCGCATTGAATTTACTTTAGATATTGACTTCAAATGCGGACAAAAAAAAATAGAAAGCAAATATATCAGGCTACGAGATGTTTTCTATTGTCATTTTTGTTCATTTCCTCTTTGCGCTTAGGGGACATTTTTTTTCTCACAGCAGGAAATTATTCCACGTATTTTACGTTATTCAAAAACATTTCTGAAGAGATATGGTGAAAGCTTTAATCGAGGAATATCGAGTGCACAAAGAAACAGAAGAAAGCCTCACAATGAAACTTGCGTCATGTGATAATCTTTTCAACGTTTTCCATTAAAACAAACAGCCATTATTAGTGATAACATATTAGTGATAACATATATATTTTATATATAATATATAAAAACATTTAATAGAATGGAATAAAATATGTGTGGGGTACGAATAAGAAAAATTGCAAATGTTATAGATATATAACGAACATACGTCAAAAAATGCATTTAAATATCTTATCTGATAGATATCTGTTACACAATTGAACGAGATGAAAACGATTTGATCCCGTCTCTTTTTTTTCTTCTTCCATTTCTCTTTCTCTCTCTCTCTCTCTCTCTCTTTTTCTCTCTTTATATATGTATATACATGTGTAGAAATGAAATCGATTACAGCTCGAAAAGAGTATCACGTTGCTCTATTATAGTGAGCTTTTCTTTGTCCGGTTTTCCTTTCTGCATTTTCTGCTTTCACTCGACCTGTGAAGCGGAATCGCTCAAAGCATTTTTCGACTTTTACCATCGACAAAGCGTTTTATTCGCTTGTTCGTCAAGCTCGTAGATTTGAATGTGTACAAAAAATTATTTTATAATAATATTTTTTTCTTTTCACTACATTCAGTATCAAGTTTTCGTTGATGAATCTTTCGTTTGCACGAAATATAAATTTTATATTATTAACAATTTCTCGGAAATCATTATCTTAAAAATTAATCAGGAATTGTCATTTCAATTAATTTTCAATAACACTGTTAATAAAAACTAAAGATTTTATAAACCCGTATTGATTCTACAATATTTTGTAAATTGCAATATTTCTTTCTCTCCCAAGTTCGAATTTTCTTTGTCTTTTCTGTTGACGTATAAATGCAACGAATGAAATATTGTTCTTAGGCACAAGTTCTTGGAAAGAACAATTCATGGAAGCGCTGACTGTCAGTAGGGGTGATGAGGACGACGCAGAGGGTGAAAGTGGTCAACCTTCCTCACCATCCGCGATGGATTATCTTATGCACTCGCTTACCATCTTCTGGAAAGTCCTCTTTGCTTTCGTTCCGCCCACAGGTAAGTAACAATTTCTTTTACATTTTAACGTCATCGCCTGTCACATATATGTATATGGAGTGGACCACTTTAATTATATCCCAATTTTTTTTATTGCTGTTTCTCTGAGTTGAGAAAATTCTTTATTATTGTTTCTTTGAATTTCGATAACGATTACAAATAAGAATGTCATGCTTCTACAATACACGTTTTACACAAGATGTTTGTTGAATTTCACAAATTTAATTAATTTTGTCAGCACTCGAAAAGATGTTTTCAGTACGTCCTCAGAATAATAATTTGCTTGTGAATTGATTGCGTATGGTGAGCTCAATGAAAACACAACGTTGATAGATACGAAATTGCTATCGACTTTAACGTGATGAAAGGTAAAGTGAATTTTGATCGAAATACGCTTATGGTGGCTCAATCTGCAAAACTGAAAACGGCACACCTGGATTCTCTCACGACTAATGTATTTTTTAATATTCACGTGTGCGAAAAGAGTAATTACATATTGTTTCATATAACACGATATTTATCAAAAAAATAACTATGAAATTTTTAAACCAGCATAAGCTTTTCAATAATCCGTGTGAAAAGTTTCAAGTTTGAAGAACATGAAAATACAGTTTTACATAAATGTTGACGTAGCTTTGAGTATAAAGACAAATGAAGAAACTCACGTAACTTCTTATAACTTGTGAAAAGTTTTAAGAAAATCAATTCTTAGTTGATTGTTACTTGAATTTTTTTCCTCGTGATTTTCTTCGTAACTTTTATTTTTGAGTTTCCGTTAATTTTACTTTTTCTGTATTTTTTGAGATACGAGAGAGCTCTTCTGCACTCTCTTTAGTCATGGCTCTGCTTCCATCCAGGTGGAAGAGAACGAGGAAAGACGGTAAGGGAAGGATAAAGGCCGCGAAGAAGACGTGCTTTATTTCAGCAAGCACAATCGCAAAGGCCTGCTGAACTGGCAAAAGCTCTGGGAACTACTGTATCCGGCAACGTAATTTCACCCTGTTTATCTTTCTCTTCTTTTTTTTCCTGCCATCCTTATAGATCAACGCTTCCGTACCGAAGCGCAAGATATAGAATTGTATTTACTTCTGTACTACTCTCGCGTTATGTTTTATGAAGAAAGCTTAATTTCCGGACAGCCGGAAATTATCGAATGATCAAGGTATTTCTTTTACATCGTCAAAAACAAATCTTAAGTTAGAATAGTAAGTGAATATTTCGTCTTTTCGAAAGAAACATAAATGAATCAATACAGGAACATGTATGATTGAAATACTACTTGAATGAAATAATTATTAAAAAGAATGGAAAGTTAAGAAAACANGAAAGAAACATAAATGAATCAATACAGGAACATGTATGATTGAAATACTACTTGAATGAAATAATTATTAAAAAGAATGGAAAGTTAAGAAAACAGCTGGTTTTGTGAGGACAGTGAAAGATATTGTAGGATCCTCATTTTTTTTTAATAATTACTGATTATACGGAGAATATTCTGTTTGGAATATTTTTACTTAAAACCTAGAGTTATATAACTGCTGATTATGTAATCATGATATGCGGTTGCAATGGTATGAGCAAGATTTATGAACGCGCCGTTTTACTAAAAGCAATTTTCCGCGGTGAAACATGTTACCCGAAAAGCTAGCAAAATCCGAAGATGATAGTTGAATTCCCAAGAACTTAATTTGCAAGTTACATTTATAAACACACAATATCTCAGTTTCACGGCTTTTTGAGGATATTTGAAAATCCTTTGGGTATGTATGTATACGGACAAATATATATATATATATATATATATACACATATAAACAAATAGATAGAGAACGCTACACGTACGGTAGTTCTCTCTCATGAAATTTCCACGAAATTTCCGCGTGATTTACGATGACCTGTGTGCTTCTATACTCTTTTCCAAAGTAAATTTTGTTCAGAATTTACGACAATAGCTGCCTCTGCAGAGTAACGAGATACTAAACATATTTTTTCCTAATAAAAATTAAGAGCCGATAAATTTTTCTCAACGGATGATAAATTTGTTTCAATAAAATAAATTAATTAATAAAAGTCTTTTTTTAAAAAAAAAACTACTTCTTCGTGTTGAAGACAACACCATATTTTTCTTATCTGTATATCAGGAGAACTTAAAATAGGAATAAGATAAGAAAGAATAATTAATAAGCTAGATTACTAAAAATGGAATTTTTCTTTATTCTCTTTAGAATTTCTCTTTTTCTCTATAGAATATATTTCTCTAAGGATCTTGAACCGAGTAGATAATGCATAAATTGCATTGTTATACGTAACAATTTCGTATAAGAATTAAATGTGTAATTTATTCCAATATTTTCCGACTTTTTATTTAATATCGTTAACCGCGAGTGTGCTCGTGATTTCAAGAGAATTTGCCGAGAATTTCGCTCGATTTTCCGATAATTACATAACATAATCAATAGGAGCGAGCTGCTTGTAAAAGACCACGAAACACTTTAATAAATCAGTTGAGTTTGGTGGGGAGAGTAGAGGGGCAAGCGTGTTGCAATAATACACATTGGCCACGTGTTAACAGTAAAACTAACCGCGTGTTTACAGACTCTTTAGCTATATTAACGCCCACGCATTCCATCGTAAACGTATCTTCGTATACAGACTTCTAATAATAATTTCCTTTTGTTGTCACATATCCCACAAACATGTGCGCGCGCACAGAGACAGAGAGAGAGAGAGAGGGAGTATTTTACTTGCGGCACTTTGATCGCGTCAGCTCTCAAAGAATTTTAAATGTCTTTAATAACATTCTACGGAAAATGTTCCACGAGTTTCACATCAATTGCAAATATCTCGGTCTCGACTGTTTGGAGAATGTTAGAAGCTGATAATAGATATCCATACCACTGTACACCGCCTCAAGGACTTTCGTCGATTGATCTTGGGACGTGATTACAATTCTACGAGACGATATTGACACGCACAAGTGCGAGAGAATATATTTTCTTTTCAAGAATATTGTAGCACGCGAGAAGTTACGTTTACGAAAAAAGATTTTTCTCTTCGATTTTTACAATAATGTACGGGATTAAATATATCCACATAGTTTACGAAAGAGAATTTTCAATGTTTCAATGTAATGTGTGGCGTGAAACGTAACAAGGAGAAAACAGAGAAGAAAAAGAATATAACATGAATGAAAATAATTTGAAATAGAAGCTGCGAAGCGAAAGAAACTGCTATTAAAGAGATTACCACATTATTGAATTAAATTTATAAGCACAAGAATTGCCGAAATCTTTCTTTTATTACCATTGAGCATGAAATACATCTTAGTTTCACAATATTAATAAATTACGATTATATCAAATATATTTATTTAAGAATATATTCATAAACGACATGATTTCGGTAGGAATAATACATACTACTTGCTTATATAAATACGAAGCAGTTATTTTAGCAGTTATTTTATCAAATAAATTTGATATAAATTTCAAATTAATTTTTATCAAATAAATACAGATTTATTTTTATCAAATAAATAACATAATTAACATAATAAAACATAAATCTGTATTAAATTAAATGAATTATATTTTTTGTCCATTTTGTAGGCGGCCCATATTCTGAACACTATGTTACGAACGCGTATGTAAGAAATATGAATAAGTTAGGCCCACATTGTTGAGAAACAGCTGCATTTTTAGGAAGATAGTTTACAGTTAATAAGTTCGACAAGAAATCAAAAATCTTTTGTAAAATTATAATACGAAATTTTTAATTGAACTTATGTACAACAGTTTTAAACTAATTTCTATAAGTAATTTTATTTATCGGAAATAGCCTATTACAATAGAATAGCGCTTTTAACGCGATGTGCTTCGCGATTTGTGAAAGCCAAGCGGAATTGAGCTGAGAGGCGGCGCAATTATTCCCGAGAGTGAACGTAAATGAGGAAAAATTGCGGACTTTTAACTAGACTAATTAAGCTCTCAAACGTGCGGTTACGTGGTAGTGCATGTTTGCGTGAACGAAGAGCGTCACTTTATAATTTGCATTTAGCTCATATCGTGGAAAGTGACTAAAGCTCTTTGGCAGTATTACACAATGTTTTTCTGTTAAGCCCCCAAAAATATCCATCGCCAATTTCGTCCAGTTATTAAAATGAATTTTAATATTAATTTTAAAGTTGTTTCAATTAATTTTTCACAGCGACATTTTACATGTATATATTTTTTTTAGCTCTTCTATTTTATATACAGAAAACTACGCGCGCACAATATTTATATGTTGTTTGACGGTCCAGTTTTAAAACTTTCTCTTTGTCGTACTTTCGCAAAACGTAAGGGAAACATTTTTTTTTTAAATTTCAGACATCGCCGGTGGTTACTTGTGCTTCATCATCAGCATTCTGGGGATCGGCGTTGTTACGGCGGTAATCGGCGATGTCGCCTCGTATTTCGGGTGCACTTTGGGTATCAAGGACTCTGTCACCGCGATTGTTTTCGTCGCCCTCGGTACCAGCATTCCCGGTAAGTATCCAAAAAGGGGGATGATGTATTAGGAGAGAGAGTAATATTCGTGAGGTGAGAGCCTTAGGGTAGTGTTGGAGAAAAACGACCAACATATTTTCCACATTAGTTTATCTTCGCATTTCGCATTGATCGCATTCCACTTATGACGTCCTGCTACATTACGGCAGGCTTTTGGGATTAAGCGAGGAGAGCAATGATAATTTATTGCACTTGGTCTTTGTGCCCAGGAATAATGGCTGCCGACGGCCTATGTTTCTTCGTATATCGGGTGAAATGTTTAACACCATAAACTCGAGTTAAATATACTGTCTTCTTCTATACTAACGACTGCAAGATTTAAAAAAAATCCCATTGTAAATATACTTTACGCAACACTGTCATAAAATTAAAGTAGCAACGTTAAAACGTCCATTTTTAGAAGACTTAGTAACTGTAGTAACGTTGTTGCAATAAATATATTTGAGGAATTACATATATATTCAGAAGATCAGAAAGTACACCTATCTTCTCTGCTCTTCTCTGAAATAAAGGAAAATTAAACTTGACATACGTGGGAGAGAATGACATGCAGAACCTTATTTCATTTTTTTCATTCTACACACTTCCAATATTACTGTAACTGTATGTTGGAATTTTTCATTTCTTTGTTTCTATCAAATTTCTTCGCATTCAACATTACATTGTGATTTACAAGATTGTATCTGGTTGCTGCATTCTAGTTAATATATTTTATGCTAGATTTTTTTAAATACTTCAGATTCCAAAGTTTATTTAAAATATTTTCTATATTTTTCTCAAACAAGGAAAAGAGATAAAGAGAGATAACTTAAAAAATGCAATTTTTAAATAATCTAATAGTTTGAAAGTTAATTATGCTTTATTGTATCAATAATTTTATGAAAAATCAGAGCACACATATACACATATTTACAGAATTAGTTATCTAAAAAAAAAAATTTCAGAAACAATTATCACCTGACCTTTATGTCTTATGCTATTTTTATACGAAATTCACGACAAGGGTATTTAATAAATCACTTGAGTGGGCGTTATCAAAAGCTATTAAAAGCATAACGACTGCCTCGTCATTTCGAGTTTCTAGGTCAATAGGTTATATCCAAAATTTACACCTAAAACAACGGTGCGAAATTGATTATCCCAAATATGTCCATAAAATCTTAATGTTCAGTGAATGCAGTCCTTCCATTTTTGATACGAAGAAAACACTTCTAACTAATTATCATTTTTATTGTTAATTTAGCTTGCAGTGTAAACGTATTCCAGCACTCCTTTATTATAAACTTTTTGAAATTTAAATTTTAGCGAAAGCAGTGAAGATAGATAAATAATTTTATTTCCATTGTAACGTGCGCCTTTATTTTTATTGTAACTTTTTTATTGCCCGCGGAACATAAAACCTGTTTTTTGATTGAGGACAGCTGAGCATACAGAAAAATTCAATAAACACGTTATAAATTCTATTTTATATATTCTAACATATTCACGTATATAACATAACACGTTCAGAAATTCTAATACGCTTCGGAAATATTTTTTTCATATTTTTAATTGTAAAATTTCTCATAAAGATAGATATTCTTCAATTTTCATCGCAATCGCCGCTTTATGTACGATGACAGTATAAATTTTTACTCTTTCTCTCTTACAAATAATAATTTATACAGCGGCTTTTTGAATTGCATAAATGAACAGGTATTTCGAAATTATATTTGTTCTAAAAATGCTGGTCGCGCCACATCGACCGAATATCGACGAGATTTGCATGACGCACGGCTTCTTGGCTGGATTACTTAAAGGCTGTTGTGCTCTTCTTCCATACTATGTATGTGTGTTACTTTCCTCTTAGTAACTTCACAAGAAACTTTCTTCTCCCAGGTCCTCATCAATATTTATGCCGGAGGGTACCTCCGATCCTCCAAAGTACCGCTCACTAAGATCGGTTTGGCTATCTTCCGTATCACTGACAAAAAAGCAAGAGAGGATTTATTTAGGATACTTATATAGAGTGTCCCCGAATTGCACAGAACGTGCAATCAAGCGACAACTATTGCACTGAATTACACATAACGAATTGCAAGGCAAATCGCATATCTATACGAAACTAAATTTTGTTTTTGCATTCAATTAATACAATTCAATCTTTCTTTAATGCCGTTGTATATGAAATCTGTCGAATAACCATCGTCCAATTGGAAAATATCACACGAAAATCTATCTGTCGCTTATCGTGGGTTATTGCCACGAATTCTATTCGTCCAAATTCGATTTCAATCAAATATTGATTGATCGTTATGAAACTGCAGTTTGCAAAGTTTGTAATTATTAATTAATAATTAATAATTAATAGCAAGTATTTTACTCATTAATTACTAAAACAATCATTAAGATAATTAATTACTGCTTCATGCTAATGCGAGACGAGGTAACATTCACGCTGGATGAATTACTGAGCGTTACTACTGCTGCGACAGCCAGTAGTAAATACCGAAGGCATACGCCGAGCGTAAGCTTAGCACAAACAATCGTCCTCGCTAATTCGACTAATTAATTGTCGTATTGTCGGTACATACAATAGCGTACAGAATAACGACGCAGAGTTAACAGAAGATGAAAAATTACGGACGACGCAGCAACAAATCTAAATCTCACACCAAGCTCACGTTTCGTGGTATAAATAACTTTTTTCAACAACAACGTGCTCCGAAAGTCTCGCTTGTTTCCGTTAGGGAAATTTTTAGAGAAAATATTTTCTCGAACGTACGATTTTTGCAGCAAGCCTTTGGACAATTTTCACCGACGTCTGTACCGACGTACCACACAATTTTGGATACCGTCGTATTTGCGCGCGAGCTTGCAGCGCACGTTTTACCACGTTATTATTGAAACACCCACGTTTCACATGTGTGCTCTGCACTACGGGATTTTCTTACCCTCGCTGCGCAACAACTCGCTGTGTACAGCTCTCGCTACGCTCAACTCCGAGCGAGCGAACTTGCGCGGCCATAAACTGCAAACTGGTACAAGCCGCATATGCCATTTACCGCAAATCGCGTCCTGCAGCACAACGGCTCTAAGTGCAGTTGACGATCTTTGATTCCCGACAGAATGCGTACTAAAAACCCACTTTGTAACTTGCGTGGGTCATACACGCGGCGCGCTGGCGTGAAATACAGTTTTATCTCTACGTAACACCGCGAATGAAGCATTAAACTTGCGGGTAAATAAAAAGCGATATTACCTGAATAAACCTTGGGTTGGCAAACCTTGACCGGCGAGGAAATGAATTTTTGAGAATGGACGGAGTGAAGAATATGAAAAATATTATATCGATCTGACTATTGACGCATCGCTGATGACTGCTAAAAATAGAAAAACGTTCGATGTATAATTATGTATCTTATTATAACAGTTACTAAAAATTGATATAACGTTAATTTACGCATTCAACGCAATCAACAGCCCCTTTTACTTGTCAAGTTGAAAAATATGACACTGTAACTATTAAAAATTTACTCACTTAGATAATTTTATGTCTAGGAAACTCTAAAACGATGATAAACTCGCAATTTCTTTATGTTCCCTACGTAAAATATTTACCATCGCGTATCTCTTTAATAATGAAACTGATAAAAGGTATAAACTTCATAAAAAGAAAAGAGAAGTGCATGAAATAAAATTTGAATTATATGATTTATTTTTTATTATTTCTTCTATAAAAAAAAAATCACTCTCTTTTTGATTGTAAACTATACCAGTTTATACCAGGAGATATTCTACAAATAAATTATTAGTCATTCTATTAAGAATAAATAGAATTACGTAAATAATCTGCAAAAATGTTAACGTAAATCGCATTGTTCGTAGTCGCATTGTTGCACTGATAGCCTCGTGCAACGTTACTCATCAAAATAACAAAGACTGCGAATGCACGGAATTATTTCAGACACGTTCGCGAGCAAAGTGGCCGCTTGCCAGGATAAGTATGCCGACGCGAGTGTGGGCAAT
This sequence comes from Tetramorium alpestre, assembly GCA_021460005.1. Lineage (NCBI taxonomy): Eukaryota > Metazoa > Arthropoda > Insecta > Hymenoptera > Formicidae > Tetramorium > Tetramorium alpestre. Next base: position 313,610 of record JAJVSH010000155.1, on the reverse strand, counting down.
GTGACTGGAAGTAACGCGGTAAACGTCTTCCTGGGGATCGGCGTCGCGTGGAGTATCGCTGCCATTTACCGTGCTTGCCGCAATGAACCGTTTCTTGTCGAACCTGGCAAGTAAGTAATACAAAAGCAATTACAAATATCCGGTATCACAAAAGTACAAGATTTACTAAAATACCTACATTCGAAAGCATTCTCAATTCGCGAAAGCACCGTTTAAAACATGCTCGTTCTAAAGTCTTCCATTACAGTAGATGATAAAATAGTTATTCTTTATTATCTTTAGTAATTTCTTACAACATTTTTATTACACATATAAAATTGATACGGTTTATCGCACAAATTTGGATTAAATTGTCGCGTTTGATGCGTCTTTCCGAAGAGACCGCGGAACATTTAACTTCTCTCGTTACTTCCTTTCTTACATAAGAAAAATATATTTGTGCCGTACTGCATGTATACACTCATGTATGGAGATGTGTGTATTTACGTCATCTAAATTAACAACAAAATTGGTCTCCAACTAGTAAGTCATAATCCGCGGGAGCGTTTTCCGCACACGGCTAGTTCGAGATCCGTACGGTATCGGATATGGCGCGATGACACGGAACGAGATAACGTTACGTCAGATTAAGTAAAGCGTGACCTCGATAACTAACCGTCATTTCCCATTTACGATCTCGTTCGCGAAACTATTTCTAAGATATTTGGTCGAAGCATACGATGACAGCAACTTGGCTGACGACGCGTCGCCCTCGCGACGGCGACAGTTAACGCGACTGCCATTGTTCCGCGCTACGAAATTGCCGAGTGAAATTTCAAAGAAAGTACCTACTCGAGAGATCAGCCGTTTATCCACATCAATAGACCCTCCATGTAATATTAAATCGATCGCTGCCCCGGAATTCGTATAATTCTATTGTATTGGTACAAAGAGAACGATTTTGTCTTACATTTTTTTTTTTACATTTTGCGCGCATTTATTGTGAGAAATAATACTGTTAGAACAATATTTAAAAATTGTTAAAAAAAAAAATATGACATTATTTTATGGCGTACAATATTTCACGTTGACACTGTATCCCATTTCGCGAGGATTTCGACGGATTGCCGCCCGTAGGATGGGGTGTTGAATGCGAACGACCTCGTGTCAGATGATACTGGGTTTTCCAGCAAGGATACGCCGCAGGATATTGTGTTGCACCGTATATACGATACTTGTCGGAACGATTGGAATTCTAGGCTTAGTTTCTGAGAGTGCATTATGGACCAGAGAGAGTGCATTACAGTTCACTTCCTTTAGATAAATAAGCAAAAACGGAGATTTAAACGGTCACTGTAAAAAGATTTCAACACTTAATATTTTCTAGTTGATCTCGCTCGCTCGCGTCTCTACGGCAAAAAATCCCGAAATGCAATTTTTACCGTTGGCTCCCACATAACATCCCGGATTGACTTTCTTTCACGAAACGCAGCCTGGCCTTCTCCGTCACCCTGTTCTGCAGCGAGGCTTGCTTCGTGATCCTGGTGTTGCTGGTGAGACGAGTTAAGTCGATCGGCGGCGAACTGGGCGGACCTTTTATACCGAAGCTCATCACGTCCGTGTTCCTGTTCTCCCTCTGGCTGCTCTACCTCATCATGTCCACCCTTGAGGCCTACGGCGTGATCCAGGGTTTCTAAACCAAGGCCAATGTGACGCCATTACGTCGGCCTATCCATTGCGTATATCTTAATAGCTCTGGCGTCTGCCAAGGCACGTGCTCAACAAAACTAATAACCGGTGAGTAATGAAAGATCTCTAATTCATTTACCTCGTATTCATGTTCAGCTATTTACAACGTACATCAGGATGTTATTTTCATCAGCACTGTGTGTTATTTCATCACTTTGGAAAATTAGAAAGTCGTATTAGTATATATTTGGGAAACGTTATTTCACCCTGAATTTAATTACTTGAATAATATTCATGAATTGGTACGCAAGCCAATTTTACCTTAATAAATGTCACATAATTAAAAAGATGCTTATGCTTACATTATTACTTTACAATTTTTAATATTTCAAATGAGAACTAATATTTTGTACTGCAGTATTTATACTAAATTGACATTTTACTGTCCAGTAAAGAGATAATTTTTTAAGAAATGAAAAGTCATAATCTCGCTGCTAAGTAATTTTATCCTTGAGTGAATGCAAAAGACACTTTTTCAAGAGATACTGTAGTAGTTTATAATTTCAGTATTATAAGATATACATATATATATATATATTGTATAAAGCTGAGAAGCTGTTATCGTAAACGTCGTGGATAAGTCTGATTCAATTATATTTTTATCATGAAAAAAGATATCAGTAATTATATTTCTTCATTTTTTTATGATTAATCTTTCACGGTGGAGCCGTAGAAATATACTTTTCAGAGCATTAGTAAAAGATTATGGAAAGTAGAAGAGCAATTAGATAACAATTAAATGATTAAGTCGAACGTTTTGTTTATGAAAGAGATTAATTAACCTTTCGATAAGAATTTCTGCATTTAGTCAATACTTAATGCGCGTTTCATTTCCATTCAATGATTACTATTCATTCTTAATTCGTTATCTTTATTTTAATCTAAATTAATGAGTGTTTTCTAGCGTTTGAAGCAATCCTCGATTTTGATTGCAGGACACAGAAGCGGTATCGGGACGATACGATTTCGCGAAGAACGAACTCTAATTGTGCCGGGATCTCACATAAGTTCATCCTCTGAGACGATTAACAACGAACATGTTCGCGTGACGTACTAAAAAATATGAATATGAATATGTGTATGTATGTGTATGCATGTATAGGTATCTGAGAAACATGGGAGTGCTTGCGTGTGTGTGTCCGGAGAAAGAGAAGAAAGTGAATCGATGGAGGGAAGGACATACGAAGAAGGGGGGGAAAAAAAACTGAGAAGAGAAGAAGTGCGCGCGAGAGAAAAAGTGTGAGCTTGCCTTAAAATAATTCAAAGGGGAAAGAAGAAGTAAGTGCGTTCTAGTCATGCCATACTCCCCGCAAAACAGATTTGGCTGTTATCAAAAAAGGGGGGAAAAAAAAGGAAAAGAAAAAGGAGAGAAAAAGGCGAAAACTATAGATAGTATACGTATGTATGTACTGGTCAGATCGCGGGTACACACACATATGTGTACATACTGTATTTATTTAATTCTAAGAGAAATACACAGGTTTCTATGTGGTAATTTCGTAGCGGCGTGTATTGCAACTCTTTTTCGTCCGCCGGAAGAAGAAGAAAAAAACGACGTCGGTAATTTTATACACGCGTACGTATTACTGAACGATACTTATTACGTTTACCGTGGGAACCTTTGATGTCGGATCGATTGTCGCGAGGGGATCTCGCGAGGAAGGAGAGAAAAGTGCGCAGACAACCTGAGCAGAAATGAGCTGACAATTGTTTGACACTTGTTGTGCAATATACCAGCCGTCATGTGTTTCATTCATTGCCGTTTTATAAATTTTTAAAAATTTATTTCTGATATTATATATTAGAAATGATGAAATTACTAGGGCTCGCTAGAGAAAAAAGAAAAAACGTTTTCCCTTATTGTATAATCTCTCTTTAGTGTAACATATTTATTTTATATATTAGATTTATATATATACTCTACGATTTCAACGAAATCAGATTAAAATCGTGCAACGTACATCCAAAAGTTCGAAAAAAAAAGAAAAACTGCGATTGATCGGATATTGCGTCGAGTTTGTAATAGAATTGGATAACATAGTGCATTTTTATCATTGTAATAATTGCATAGCTACAACAGCGTAACTACGAAGCGGTGACTACACGCTTATGAATTAGTCGAGTTTACTACTTTGACGCAACTGATTTTGGTTGCTACTGATGAGGATTGCCGGAGAGATCTTTCTTATCTCTGCGCCTTTTCGAGATCCAGATAGCCTATGATTGCCGCGTGAAATGGATAAATTGACGAATACACGAATGACACAAGTGAACAGGATTTTCCATATCTTATTCCAAAGGCGAGATTGCATTTTTCATAAAATTTTTACCGAAAAATCTTCTTTTTTTTTATGAATGCAAATATAGCAGAAGCTGACAAATAATTTCAAAACAGAGATAAGATACGGCACACATTGCTAATGAAATTTAGAATCTTAGGCAATCCTATTGACGATCGATAAACGGCTCTCGACGTGTTTATTGTGAAATATATTTATATTTTCTTGTCGCTAGATTGGATTTTTATACGGGAACTTTTTCTCAATATGAATCAGCATTGGCAAAGTCTACGTGACGCGCGTATTATTCGAAAACTGACGTGGATGGATAATTTATAAAATGTTTATAGACGAGCACTAATTAAGTCGATTCACAGATCGTTTATCATCACAGCTGTTGGTCAAACACTTCATCAATTTTCTCCGTCGCGGATCATTGGCTCTTGAAAATGGCAGTACCAATTAAGGTGTGCACACTGCTCATTTAATCTCAAAGTAGCAATTAGAACAATCGTGCATTAGATCATGTACCTGCACAGTGAATGACGTTGTTATTAATTTCTTAAGCATACAAACGTAGGAAATCAAATCTCGCTGCATCTCGACGCTGCATTTTGTTCTTCGATTTTGAAAATATGCAAATACACATCAAGAGAAAAGAAGTTTTAAATAAAAGACCAATGCATGTGTAATATATCTAAAATTTAGAAAACATTTTTTTTTTTTTACTTGCACGATTAATTTCGCATGAACGCTACTCGAGAGGGATTTCGAGATCGTCGTCAATCAGAGCAGCACAAATCGTTAGCAGACTTGATAACCGTCTTGCCAACAAGATCGCGTTATTGAATACCAGCAGAAACATATTTTAAGAGTAGTTATAGATAAAATGCGATGACCGCAGAATTAAATTAGATTTACCTTCGAGAGTTGTATCGCGACCTTCGAACGTAAATTACATTCGCCTTGAGAAATTACAATGCGAAGAGTCTCAGTCTTTTTTTTTCTTTTTTTTTTTATTATTAATTGTACATTCGAACCTCAGAACGTTTGAATTTTCGTCTAGGTGATTTCGGCGGTTTTTCTAGATAAAAATTCAAATTCTTCGACGTTGTGGCGAACGTTTAGATGCGATTTTTCGAGGCGTGTTATTTTTGAAGAGAAGGAACGTAAAATGTCCTCACCGAGTTTGAGATTTAACCACTGGCCCACACTGCCTTCGATCGAGGGTCGCACCCGACGCGAGGCAACGGTTATACAACAGTTATGCGGACTGTATCCCGAGACACACACATCCGTTTAAACAGAAATGATTCCCCAATGCTATATCGCTGCAAAATATCGCAAATTCTGAATTCAGAGTTCACGGTACTCAGCACCAGCATCGCGACCAGCATGGGAGTTTTAAGTTTTACCGAGTTGTTACCGAGAATCTCAATGTAATTGCGGAGATTTCAAAGTACGTCCGAACGGGCGTTCGTTCTTAACGATGTTCTATGAACATAAGTGCAGGGAAATACCTCATGATCGAGCGATGATTTGAAAAAACATTATTGTTAGCATTTTATAACGTTTAACCAGCTTTTTTAACGTTTAGAGAAAGAAATTGTTTCCATTCCCACCCCTCTCCTTCCCCCCTCTTCCCTGTCCCTCGACGATTCACCGCGAATTTACTTGTTGTTGACGATCTTGAGACGAAGATCACGAAGGGGCGAAATGGCAAATTACACGATGTCGATTTAAAGGCATTACATCCGAACGAAACTCTACGGGCTGCTGCACGCAGCACTCGTGTATGTACAAATTCTACACTACACCCGTTTGTTACAACCCACGGGTTAACAACTTAACTCAAAGGGACGTATCGACGACTGCTGCTCAGTATTACGAAAGCGCGGAGATGAGCAATCGGACGGGCGCACACCCGTCGGGTTTGACTGCACTAATGGCGATTGCTGTTAATCCCGGTTCTCGCATCCTAACTCTGCGTTACAAATAGAAAATTAGTGATGGCGAAAGAAATAGAGCGAATCGAATTACTTAATGATTGTAAACGTACTTCTGCTCATTTGCTCGCGATAGGATTCTCTTATTCTCTCTTTCCCTCCCTCCTTTCATCCTGTTCCTTTTCTCTCTTATCTTCTTTGCTGCCTCTCCTTCCATCTTCCTTTTCATCTCTTCTTCCCTCTTTCTCTCTCTTTCTCTCTCTTTCCAGTCATATATTGGATTATGACGTTAAATAAAAGATTATATGTTAGACTTTCTCGCGGTATGAAGATTATCGCACATAAATTGACGTAAGAACGTATTTACGCGTGCCATAAACGATACAAAAGACAGAATATTCTCCGCAAAATTCAAGCTGTACGTTTCATTGAGGATGCTCGCTAATGCGCTATGTTTCATACGCTTATCTTATTTATGCTTATTTATCTTAAATAGGTTTTAAGCGATATTTATTTATTTTACGATAATGCCATTATTTATGCGTTTAACAGACGCAAAGTCAGATAAGTACTTATTTTTATTCCTTGAACGAATAAACCGCTGCAAGTTAGCCTCGTTGGTCGACTTTTTATTTTCCAGGTTGCTTTGCTAAACAATGGAAAGGAACCGAATTTACTTCGAGATTTAATTCGGAAAGAAAGTATAATCTTTTGATTATGATATAACCTAACTGGAGCCTAATGTCTGACAGTTGATCTGTTCAGAAATTGATATTATTTAAGAAAAAATGATTTTATAGATTAATGAATCTAATGCATTAGTTCTTTTTGAAATGTGAAATTTTTAGCCTGAAAAAATTACTTTTGTTTGATCCAGTAGTTTAATATCTAACTGGTGTATACCTCGATATATGTTTATATTAATTAAATTATTAATTAGATATTAAATTTGAAATTGAAAGTATTATAATATTACTAAACATCCATTAAAACAATGAGTTAATCTTAATTTATATTAATTATATTTTCGCTCAATACTTTGCGCAGCAGTATGTTAAATTAATTTATTTTCTATTTTACGATATATGATAATTTATACGTACTTATCGTGGCAAGAAAAATTTCTCTAAGAAGTATTTAACAATGTATAACAAATTATCAATGTACGACAAAGTCTTTGAGGTGTTTACAAACGTTACGGGCTCGAATACTACAAATACAAAACCATTAAAATCGAAAAATGAAATACTGTCGTCGAGTTAATATGATTTTAATGATTTAAAATTAACAATTCAAGCTGCTTGATTCAACTGCATGATTTTCAAGTAATTTTTTATGTTAAGCTTATAAGAATAATTCTTATAAAAATAAAAAAGTTGAGATAAATTATGTGGACTGCGACATCCAGAAATATTTTAAAAGATACTTTTGTTGATTGTTTAAATGCTATATGGCGGCGTGAAATCTCGCAATTTCTAACTTAATGTTATCAATTATTTCTTCTCATTTTTACATAGATAATTATATTAATAAAAATAATTATTCTATGTAGTTTTTGAAATTTTGTTAACTCTTACTAAAAAGACATTTATTAACTTCTAGTAGTTAAACCCAGAGTTGACGCCGCCATAGTTATTAAACAAATTTGGCTGCAACGTTTTCAATATTGTTTTGCTATATTATGTTTGGCGACTTCAGTTTAATAAATCTTTTAAAATTATTAATGAATATTCTTTCTTTTTTAGGTTTCTACTGCAAATTTCCCTTAATTACTTTTATTGCTCTTATTGACTTAAACCGACTGTATTATGGTTGTACTTATGTTAATCGATTAAGAGAAGAAGAAGGAAAAAAACGATTTACGGTATTGTTTAAAATGTTCTATTTAATAAATTAATCGTTGTGAGCAAAATTAAATTAAGTACACTGATTTTCAGCTTTGCTACAAATATAAAATCGTATCTAATTGTAAGATAAACCTCACAAATACATGTATTCATGTAGAAGGCACTTAAAAGAAGAAGATTCTATATAAGAGAAAAAAATGAAGGTAAATGAAAAAAATGAGCAGGAGAAAAATAATATACTTAATTTAATTTTCAACAAAAATAATGAACTTAGCGGCGCAAAAGTTTCTAGTCCATCGTCCCGAAGTAAGTCAAACGCAGTTAAGTTGATTATAAAATTGTTTCGGCTTAACTTATTCTTTACCGTGAAAAAAAAAGGAGCTGACTGCTCTCGTTTTTAAATTTATCAAACTCGGAACTAATCTCAAAAAAAAAAAGAGAGAGAGAAACGTCTAACATAGCCACCTAGAGGAAAAAAATAAACGCTTACAAAAGAAAATGAGGGTAACAGGCACATAGATATTTTATTAATCTGAGAATTCGCGATAGTTGTATTATAAATATTTATGCGTACAGTAGGACGTGTACACAGAGGCACTCAATAGCAAAGCGTTCAAGTGATAAAATAATAAACGGGATTCCGAGCGTGTCACCGAACCTTCGTCGCTCGACTGCTCGACCGATCGAACGCTGTTCACGCGAGAAAGTTCCGGCAGCCGTGTTAATCTACGAGTTAAGCTCGATGCAAAATGATTCGGATGACTGAGAGAGCATTCTGAACAATATTTTGCGCCAGTGAAAATACCGTCCGTCTTTCTTAATCTATTTAAAGGTAGGTTGAAGAGTTCTATTATTTTCGCAGCGATTGATTCCGGATGGAACCGGCGAACCGCCTCTTCTTGTCTCTCGTTTTCTCAATTATACATCGCGTAAATAATTAATCATGCTGGGCGAATTGTGGCTGTGGTAACACGTGATACAGATATCAAAAAGCGAAGGTCGTCGTCGCGCGCGCGCGTTATTTTTATACAATGAAATTCTGTGTTTGACGATTAAAGTTGATTTTGTTGACGCTCGAGACGCGCCGAGCCGGCTGGCAAGTAAATGCAAGGTGAAAAGTGATCGAGGGTAATCAAAAGTGCTACACGTACCTCAGCGTTCGTACGCATTGGAGCGTCGCCGACGAAGATTCACCCTGATGTGCGATCTCTCTACTTCTGTCTACTCCTCTAACTTTCTGCATATTCCACTTGACTAACCGTTTATATCTACCTATTTATCCGATCTTCTCTTCTCCCGTCTACTTCGATCTCCGCCTTTCCCCCCCGCGCTCTCCTTCATCCCTCTCTATTTTCAAATATTTACTCCGATCAAAGGGTTCAGAACAAGAATGCAATAAATCCGAATACATGAACTGTTAAATGTAAAGCCTTGAAGCCTAAAGCAGAACCACTCTTGAAACTTTGGACTTTGCTGTTCTGAATTCTTTACTCAACTGTCTCTAACAATCTTCAATGTATTGAACAATCTTCTTGCATAATTATTCGAAAAGTTATTATAAAAGACAGTTTCTTCAATTGTATAGTTTAGTTTAATGTTTAGACACGGATTCATATAGATTCGATGTGATCAAAATGTTTGAACAGCTTGAAAAAAACATTTTAAACAAATCCAAACGGTTTTCATAAAGAACAAAACCGATTGCGTTGTTTGATCATGATTTGTCTAAAGACCCGATTGTTTGGACAATTTTAATGTGAATGAAAATTCGAGTGAAAATAATATTCGTCGAAACAGCAATAATCAGTTTACGTTAATTTTATTAAGAATAATATTTATTAATACATTTATTAACTTTGTTTCCTCAGAAATTTAATTAGAGAATTGAATAAAGTCATTTTTCTAAGTTTTAAATATTAAAACAGCTTTAATCTTAATATAATTGCATTAAACATTGAGTGGGTAACATATTGCTAACTTTTGACAAATGTTTGACCTAAATATCGATCCGTAATTAAAATCCGTGACTTATCCACATTATTTTCCCTTCGTAAATTTTTGATCTGGGCCGATTGATAATGGGCCGTACATTTATTGCGCAATGTCACAATAGCGCGCGAAGGTTTCGTTAGGCGTGCCGAATTCTAGGTATCTAAAGTATGTTTAACACACTTAAAGCCACTGTCTGTAAAAAGAATTCGCGAACTAACACGCACTTCAAATTCCGTGAAAATTTCCGGGAAAATTCCAGTCATTGTTTCGAAATGAAGTTGTCGAGAACTTACAGAAACAGGACACATAAATATTTGACAAATGTTAAAGCTATGTCTCGTTTACATAAAGGATTTATAAAAATTTAATTTTCTTTGGATTTTTTAAATTATAAATTATTAAATATTAAATATGAAACTGTAAATTAGCTTCACCGATCGCAAAGTTATTTTATGCGGATATATTGTGGTAGATCCGATAATTTTGACAATGCGACTTAACAATCGTTCCTACCTATTTTCCTCCAGCAAGAAAAAGTGCAAAAATTATTCCGATAACCAATAGTTTTGGAACTGGGAGCACTATTTTGACAGAAGACCAGAAGAAATTTTTATGTACAAAAATGTTTCTGTTATTTAAATTTAATTATCAATTCAAATTGAAGCTATATAATTAATTTAAAAAATTTTCAAATGTATACCATTTGCAAAGGTGAATGAATTCCACGAAAAAATGAAATAACTTTCCTTCAAATAATTGTTTCGAATTTATATATGCATACATAATGTAATTGAATAAACTATATTGTTCATTTTTTCATGTAAATTACCAGAATTTTACGGAATTACAGACGAGCATTCGTGTTAATTACTTTCAAACTTTCTATTATTTACTATTTTCCCTTTTGCCGAAAGAAGAGGGGAATGTTCTCTCACTCGCTCTCTCTCTCTCTCTCTCTCTCTCTCTCTCTCTCTCTCTCTCTCTCTCTCTCTCTCTCTCTCCTTCTCTATTTACATTTATCTGATTACGTGGCCATATTTACAGCAAAAAGGCGAGTAAAAGATATATCATGTGTAGTCTCGCATGGTCGTCTGTAAATGTAAATACTGACAGTAAGAATTAGGCAACAAGAGGGAAAGTAATAAATAATAGAGAAAGTAATATCGGAGGCCTGACTGTATATCAATTTCCAATGCCTTATTCAAAATAGAAGACAGACTGTCATTACGTATGGCCAGCCCCCGTATTCGATATTCATAAGCACCGATTATCAACCTATCTATCGAGGATGTTAGATTCCAGCATTTTGAAAACAACGAATAAAATGACCGTGTAGATAGGCCGGTAGACAACTACGCGCCGCTTTGATTGAGAAGCTGTTGGTTGTTTCATATTGTATGTTTTTTACACTCTTAGTTTTAAATACGTTTAGAGAGAGAAACTTAGTTTAGTTTAGTTGGAGATAGGTACATGTTATTTACTTAAAAGTTATACGCTATGAAAGTTAAATATATTATAAACTTATATTATATATAATAATTATATACATTAAGATATATATGTCCGCCAAATAAAATTGACTTAGAGTTAAATAAGTTTCACACACACAAAATTATACATATACATACACTCACACGCACGCCCCCATACGCAAAATTAATTCTTAGTGAAAAAGTCATTGAACTGGCCAATTTTGCGAATTACATTCTGTTCTGCACAAGAGCGTGCGGAAAGTCGTAGTTAAAAGTAAAATTTTTTACGTGATTTAGAAGGTTATTGTGTATGCTGTTATACCATTACTTATTATAAAATCGTAATATATACATATATACTTGTGTTATTATATGTTGAAAATTTAATGAGAGAAGAAATTTTACCAAATAGTAATTAATAACAATGGCAGGTGGAATTTAGATTAGATGATTTGTTTCAAATTTTCAAATTATAAAAATTTTTATTTAAAAAATGATAATAATGAATATATCGTTCACATGCTTTTTATGTGACAGACTGCGTAATAACTGTAGAATTACGAACTATTTATATTAACTGTTATTGGATTTCGATCCGCGTTAAATGGATTCATGTTAAATTTTTTATCTCTCGCGCGATTAAATCGGAATGATTCAAGTATTATCTTCGAAGGTGTTTCAACGGATGATTAAATAATTTTCTATAAATAATTGACATCGACATTCAGCGTTCGTGGAATCAAAATTAAATACGATACGCATAATAAGGACCAGTAGAGACACAACAAAAACCAAAGTCTGATGTAGAAGTTTAAGCAAATAAGTTGTTTGCACTCTTTGCTATTATATATTGCAAAATATTACATTGTAAAATATTATTTAAAAAAATGTTGAATAAAATGTTTGAATAAAGAGGGATAGCCAAATTTCACATTATAAAGAATGAAGGAATAAAAAGTGGAATGAAAAAAGAGAAATAGATAATTATAATTATATGATAATGAATGTAAGATCAATTAAAAATTTTAATACCACGTATATTGCAATTACAACTATAATTTTCCAGTACTAAAACTTGTAAATGCTGCTTTTTCAATGTTTGTTTGTGAAAAAAAAAACAAAGTACGTACTCAGATTATTTTATTAAAGAACATATATTACTAGAAATATTACTACAAATTTATATCAACAAAGAGTGAAAATGCAAAAAGTTAAAACATCGATAACTTAGGTGAAATATTTCACATGACTGATTCAAACTATCGATTTTCTTATTATATTATACACTATTATAGTTTTCCAATATAAACTAGTTTTCACTTTGGTCCAATTAATTAGTTATTTATATAAGTATAAAAAAGACCAACTACCAACAGAAAAATTTCTCTATTCGGACCAAGAATTAATTGATGAATGATTGTGATTGAACATGAATTGTTGAATGTTATTTTCATTTAAAGCAGCGTATAAAATTTTGCTTGAAAATTTTTTAATTAAATACAAAAGTAAAGTTTTTGTATTTTTAAATATTGATTCATTTAATATAATTTCTTCTTGATAAAATAAACTTTTAATTAAAATGAAAATGTAATAAAGGTTTCCCAATGTTATCTTTTTTAATTAAATATTCTAAATCGTGACATTGGAAAAAATAATTTTAATTAAAAAATAATTAATAATATATTTTTTAAATATTCCTATAAATTATTTTGCTAATTCAATAAAATTTTGCCATTACATAATTTAAAAATTGTCCGAAAAGAAAATGTTTAACATTATTTATTAAAGGTTCATTAATATTATTACAAAATACTTAACACTGATTTTTAAATATTATGTCAAGTAATTTGCAAATTACAATTTAATAAAAATATTTTTATTAAAGCAGGAAATTTACGCGAAATACTTCTCTTGATTCAACTTTCATGTATATATAAAACAATGAAAACAGTAGATTTATCAAAACTAGATGTGTATTCAAAAGAGACATATTAAGAAAAGTTAGAACACATTTTTTTATAAGTATAATTTACAAGACTTTATATAATTTTTTGTTTGATTTTCTTATATATTGTTATACTTGGGGCTGGCCGCACTGTTTCTTAAATATCAAATTTTCCTATGACAATTTCTACACTTTATCGAGAAAATGTTTGTAGATTTTCTGCATACTCTTCCCCTTCCCTTTTTTTCCTCCGATTTCACTCTTCCCTTCTCTAAACCAACACAAACACACACACACACACACACACACACGTCACATTAATACACATCACACATGACATCTAATGAGCATGTATGTATTCTATAACTAATCTATATTCCGTACTATCGTGTGGAGGATACCTCATACTCTATGCTATTGTTCAATCTATCATCCTTACTGTCTTTACATGTCTCTAACGACGTAAACGATATTGTTAGCGAGCAGAAATATTTATGATTATTGCTCCCTTGCGGAGAGGAACGAAAGTTGCAGAAATAATGATATGAAAGATTTAGAGCCGGAATGGACCAATGTCATAAAATTTAGTTTAAATATTACGTTGTTAAAGTGTTAGCCCTTCACTGGTACTAATACTTTATTAGCACTCTCCGGTACGAATGGTAATGTTAATACTAATAGAACTAACTAGTAGTAAACTCTGTATGTAGTCTTGATACTAATAATTGATACTAGCACTTACTGATAACTTACTTTAAAAAGATTTGCTTTATTTCCATTATAAACACATCATGATCGTTTTACTAGTAAGGTACTAGTACGTCTGTTAATAAATAGATAAATACTATTAATTTATTATGTAATACTGGAATTTGATACTGACATTTATGCTTTCTTTATTTTCCATTACAATTTTACTGGCATATTCTATTAATGTTCATTAAAATTAATAATGCATATGCATGTATTTTGTTTACAGGATAAATTCTTAATCAATATTTTTCTTATTCTGTGTCTATTATTCTATCCTTTTCTCTCTCTCTCTCTCTCTCTCTCTCTCTCTCTCTCTCTCTCTCTCTCTCTCTCTCTCCTTCTATTCTTCAATATTTTATTGACACTAGTATTTTACTAGTAATCATTAGAGTGCCAGGAGAGTTAAACATCTTAAAATTCATGGACTTGGTCCAACTATGCTTTAAACTTTTCGTATATAATTACGAAGTCCATCTCATCGACGATCTTTATCTATCAAAGGATAAGAATAAATTATGTACAAGATAGTCGGTGTGTTCCTTAGAAAACAGTTCTACAGACTAGGATTAAGTAAATAAACGGTGGTTCCATGAACACACAGTGAAAACGTGCGGTGTACGTACATCGTGCATCGTGCGCACATCGATCGCTTCACTGTAAAACTGCTTTTAAAGTTTAATATAGCGAACTGTTTTATAATGTGAGATAAACGAAGCTATCGTCCTAGACCACGATTACCACGATTTACAATCAGTATCAATGAGTCACTGATCGTTTAATCTAATCTGATCTAAATACCAAAACAGTTTTCTCACGAAAATTCAGCACTTTGTCTCGATTTAGAACGAGACTAGGCATTAACCCCCGGAAGAAAGCAAACTAAATTCAGAAGTATAACACATTACGTGGTGTAGGATGATCAGTTCGGAATTAATTAACGGCTGCGTCGAGCAGCGAGCGCAGGAAACGCACGTTGTGAGTTTTATACCGTGTAAGCGCGAACATACATACTGCTCGCCAGTAGACATACATACACGTGTATATATGTATTGTTATGTTATTGCCTAATAATTACGAAATAGAACGTTATGAAAATTGTAATTTATACTCTTTCCTTTTCCCTTTCCAGAGATTGTCCAAAAAGTCCAGTGAGTACAGTTTAATCACGCTAAACTGCATTGCAATTCAATTATCATCATCTGTTTCGCGTATTGTAGTTTTTAAAAAAATAACAGAGTTACTAATTATCTTTTAAGAAAGACTCAACTGAAGTAACTGCATAATTTTGGAAAACAGCATCATTTTACAAACGAAGATGTGTCATTTTATCTGAAAAGTATAAGTGTTTAGCTATCATTTATACAATTGTCATAATTAAAAGATAATCTTTTAACACAGCCAGAATTAATAATTTATATCGGAATATGCTTTATATTTTTGTATATTTTTCCTGGTTCCGTAATTATAAATTACGTCACTATTTGTCATGATTTGACTATGCTTTTGAAATAATCGCAATGAATAAGAAGGCGGTCGTTAAAAATTATCGCATCAATTATATCAGATTATTATCACTAAAGAGTTTTTTATGTCACATTTCGTTTGATAGACGCGATAATAAAGGCACAACTTTGATCTATTCGCTACCACATAAAACATTTAAAAGCAGCGATATTGATAAAATAATTATCCATGTCTCTATAGAATTTTAATACGTCATTTTTTTCTTCATTCACGAGAAAGCTGTCAAGAACGACACAGTGACGTTAAAAAGTATTTAAATTAATTGTGATTATCGAGTGGTGCAATTAAAGAAATTAAGAAATTGATAGTAGATTCAACAAGAATCATTATCCCAAGTGAGTCTCTTCTAGAAATATGAAATGAGTAATTTGTTATAAGAAAAGAAAAAATAGATTTCTAAACATTTAAAAACTTTCAAAATCCACTAATTGAAATTGTTAAGCTTGAATTACATTGGTATTTCAATTTTTTAGATGGAATAGTGTGATGTGTGCAATTTGTGGTACTTTGATACATAGTGTAGACATTGTCATTGCGCAGAGAAAAGCGAGATTTTTCCGATGGAATTATGTTAAGAGAGTATAAAATAAAATGCTAAAAATATTACTACTTTAAAAATTTTCTCGTTTTAGTTTGCGTGATAAGAACAATGAAGTCGCAATAACGTTTCAATTTGCTTCTTGTCAAAAATTGTGGACAGATTGAAATTTTACCAACCTTAATGTGCAATGTTAGCACTCATACGTTACATTATATTGATAAGTATCTTCATACTTTGGACAAATGGAATGGATAATGAGAAGGAATCAGGGAGTGAATGGTGGGAAACCACGTTAATTTATCAAATCTGGCCTAGAGGATTCCAGGATAGCGATGGCGATGGCGAAGGCGATCTGAAAGGTAGATCACACAAATTGTTGCTAAATGTTAAAAAAATAATCTTTTTAATATTATATTCCTGAATGTTTCATTATATTGCATATTAAATAATTTTTGTAATAGCGTATTATGTTGTCTTTATGAAATTTTTTAACGCAATTTATTGACAGGTATTATTAGCCGACTTGATTATATCAAAGATCTTGGAATCGAAACAATTTGGTTGAATCCTATTTATTCTTCACCACTAAGCGACTCTGGATATGATGTCTCCAATTATAAGGATATAAATCCTCTTTTCGGTGATTTAAATGACTTTGACAATCTAATACAAGAGGCACATTACCGAGGTATAAAATAGTATTTAATATAATTTGGTATATTGGAATTTTTGGTAATTGGAATTTTCAATTTTTACAATAAAAAAACCTAAAGTTCTATTCTACATATAAATATATAAAATTATTGTACATAAATATTCTTTTTAAATTCTTTTCAGGACTAAAAATCATTTTGGATATTATTCCTAATCATTCCAGCGATCAGCATGAATGGTTCCAGTCGTCAGCAAGAAAAATCGAACCATACACTAATTATTACATCTGGACTAATGGTAGCATCGATAAACATGGCAGAAATATTCCACCAAATAATTGGGTACATTTTTCTTCATTTTGTTATTGTTTTTAAAAATATAATTTTTAAAAATTGTTTTTATAAGGATCAATAATTAGAAATTAGAAATTTATATAAAATTATAAGCAAGATTTCAGAAAAAAAAGAGAGATTATCTCTTGAAAAATAATAAATTTAAATCTAATTTACGAACAATGATAAAAATATTGTGGAAATGCAAATATATTTTTTATACAGATTAGCACATATAGCAATGAAGAAGGATCTGCATGGACATGGAACGATGAAAGACAACAATGGTATTATCATAAATATCATAGTTCTCAACCGGATCTTAATTTGAGAAACAAAAAAGTGATCGAAGAAATAATGGTAATATGTAGATAGTAACTTGAAATATTTACTTATTTTGGAAATTCAAATTAAATATAAAGTATAAAGTATAAATTGAAAAGAGCTGAAAAAATTAGAATATTAAATTTTCTTGTACTATACTATACTATAGTATAATAATATTATACATATAATAATTTGTAATCTTTTTAATAAGCTTACAGTGTTTGAAACAAACTTAAAAGTATAATTTAATTATTTGTATTTTACAATTTTTATTTAAACAATAATTTAAAAAATTCTCGAATAATTTTTGGCCTTTGTAAAATAATCTATAAACAATTCAATTCTGTAAACAGGATATATTTGAATTTTGGTTAAAAAGAAATGTCGATGGTTTTCGAATTAGTGCAGTGCCTTATTTTTTCGAAGACGAAACTTTAAGAAATGAATCCTTTGCGGGAGATGGTACTTATACTTTCGGTCTTCCTGAAAGCACCACGCTTCTTTATGTATTTCGAGAATATATCGATAATTGGATATCGAGAAATAAGGCCTCATCAAAGTATGATTTTTAAAGATATTTTTCAAATTTTATTTTTAAAAATAAATATTATTTATAATAAAATAAATATCAATACTTTATATTATATTATTTTAACATTATATGTGCAATTTTAACATTACAAAAATTAATATGATTTAATAACATTAGATTGTTAGTCGCGGAATCATATGATATTTCTGATGATAATTTAATGGCGTATTATGGCAATGACACGCACAAAGGAATTGCACCATTCAATTTCAAATTTATTACACATATTCGTAATAGCAGTGATGCTAGTTACATTAAACACAGCCTGGAGAAATGGCTTAAACTTCTTCCAAAAGACACTAAAACTAATTGGGTGGTAAGAATTTTTAATTAATAAATTGAAATTAATTTTATAAGAGAAAAGTGTTATGAAATCCATAATTATATTGTTTCCATCTCTTTAAAAAATATACTTTTACTTCACTTAGAGACTTAATTATTTTTATAATTGTAGCTTTCGAATCATGACAATTTGAGAGCAGTTTCAAGAATCGGGCTCAACCGAATCGACGGCCTTCACATGCTCAGTCTCCTGTTGCCTGGGCAAGCATATACATATTATGGCGAAGAAATAGCTATGTTGGACACAAAAATATCTTGGGATAAAACCATTGATCCCATGGGTTGTGCCAGAGGCATGAACAGATATAAATATTTTTCAAGAGATCCAGCGAGAACTCCCATGCAATGGAATTTCAAAATTTCAGCTGGTTTCTCTACAAATGAAAGCACATATCTTCCTGTTCATCCTCATTATGTTCATAGAAATGTAGAAATACAACAAACTAAAAAAAGAAGCAATTTGAAAACGTACAAGAAATTAGCTATACTAAGAAAAGATCCAGTCTTTACAAATGGAGATTATGAATTTGCAAGTCTAAATAATGATCGCGTATTGGTATTAAAAAGGTTGGCATTACAATATTTGTAGTGATAAATAATATTTTATAAACAGCCGAATTTATTAAAAACAAATTCTATCAGCAGAATGCTAATAAGTAAAAATAGAAATATGTTTAACAAAATTCCACATTATTTCTGAAATTATTTAATATCTTTTAAACACTTATTTATATTATTTGTAAGATGTTAAAACTTTAAAAAGTTATATGAAAACCAAATTTTTGTAATAATTTCTTTTATCGATAACCAGATCTTTGAAAAATCATTCAACATATATTGTCGTAATTAATTTGGGTCTTCGGCAAGAAAAGATTAATTTGACCTCAATTTACGCTAATTTGAAGGATACTTTGAATATTGTTGTAGCTTCCAGCAATGCAATTCGCGTCACGTAAGTTATAATCTTGTGTTAATATCTTTTATTAAAGAAAAGATAACAATTTTTGAGTTTTTAAGGATTGTAAATAAATAGTTCTAAAGCACGTGATCAAAGAAAAATCTTCTTTAATGATTTATTAATTTATTTTAATTAAATTTAATTAATGATTTATTAATTTATTTTAATTAAATGATAGAATCACAAATTATTCTATAAATTGATGTATTTTCAGAGGCACTGTTCCGCGGGACAAATTTATATTAACAGCAAACGCTGCGCTTGTATTAAAAGACGAAAAAGAACAATTTACCACTAAACCAATTATTACCACAAGTATGTTTTTAATATATTAATATAATAAATAAATATATCAATTTTTATATAAATAAATTTATATAGAAATTAACATTAAAATTGATTCCACTAAAAAATACATTTTTTACTTTACAGCTGAGGTAACGAATCCTAGAACTCGTAGTACAACCAAAGGTACGACAGAAAGAGAAAAAGAGAGTTCCACAGAAAAGCCTAATAATGCAGTGTCAAGTTACACTTCTGCACTCTTGTTAACGATAAGCAGCATTATAACATTATACAGAATTTTAAAATAATAGAAGATAAGATCCGATACAACAAAAGGTAAAATAAATGTAAGTTTAATCAATCAGATACGTTAAATGAAGTTAAATTAATCAAAATATCCAGAGAAATAAAAGATATAAATGTTTTAAAACATTTATATATTTTATTTCTCTGGATATTTTGATTAATTTAACTTCATTTAACGCAATTGACTAATAACTGACCAGTAATTAGATTCCTGACCAATTACTATATTTTCATTTTTTAAATACTCTGCCTTTCACGTCAGTAATAGTCACACTCAAACAAACTGTCCTTATGTATTCCTTACATCATCATTTTGATTTTACTATAACATGCTATTTCTTATCATAATAGGTATTTGAAAAAGTGTTCACGGTAAATTTTTTAAACCATTCATTTATTATTTAAATCCGAGTTTATTACTTATTTTTTAATTCTTTCATGTAAACATATGAAAAAAAAGAACAAGAAAGAATGTATAAAAAAAGAAAACATTCCATGAAGCAGAAAATCCATGTTAGTCACAGAAATCCATAAACGGATACGCGGAAAAATGCACAGAAAAAAAGGAGAATCCTCGATTCACGAGTTCGCAGAATGTGACCATTGCGGCAACCTACATTGATCTATGTATGACCAATCGCGGTGTTGATCAAATGCGGAGCGAATGTTTCTTGATCGATGTAATAGATTGGCCGCGGCCGCAGTCTTATATGTTCGTACCAGAAACAAAGGATAAAAGTCATTTATCTCTGCATCAATATAGGCTCCTATTATTCTGATCCCTTCATCTTCTTTTATCTCGTTAATATCTAAATGGACTTAAATGCATCAATTAAAAAAAATTAAGTCAACCATCATTCTGTCGGCAAGTTGTTAGCTAAAAAAAAAAAAGGATCTGCGGACTTCCTAAAGCAATTTCATGTTACGAAGAATATCATGAAACCGGTTTGCTCACCCTAATAGCTCAGGTCCTTAACCTTCTCGCAAAGACAATGATTTAGCTGCAGCCGAGCTCACGAGAGATAAGCCGATATGCTTTTCAACACGCTGCATGCGTCATGAATATAAATCCTTAAAAAGGAACACTCCGACAGAAATTGCGCGTGCTAATTGCGAGAAATTATACGAAAGATATTAAGTGGCTGTCGTCATTTTTTATCGTTAACATCACAAAGTTCAAATTATATCTTTATCATGTTTGGTTTATCTTATTTTTTTTTTAATAAAAACGTCTTACAAGTTAGGATCTAACAAGATGACTTAAACAATTCACATAATGGTATAAAATATAATAAATCTACAGCCATTTAATTTATCTTGTATGTAGTACATTATATTTTATCCCAAAATTCAATTTAACATTGTTAAAATAAAGTTTATTTTTAAATTATAGTACATACATTTTTAAGTGTTTTTTTAAATATTTTTAAAGCAAATTAAAATTTAGAATTCATATAAATATAAAAATTTTGCAATTTTTTTAATATTCCGAATTCGCGAGAAGTTTTAATTATTCGGTCTACATAAAGGAGAAAAAAAATTTGTTGTCAGGAATTTGGACTGGCATTCTAAATGTAGCGATCAAGGTAATGAAAATAACACACTTATACGTTTTAATTACATTTTCCATATTTTTTTCCTTCTCTCTCTCTCTCTCTCTCTCTCTCACTTCATAAAATAAGTTATTACATTTCATATTTTTATTTCGTATATAAAAGACGAATGGATCTTACATACGATAAGCAAGCACTTTCTCTAGTAATAAAATTCTTCTACGATGTGGCATCTTTGAGGCAAATTCCTATCATATATTAGCACATCAATTTGTCGTGCCAAACTCTCAGATTCTTTCTTAGATATCAATAAATTCCGATATATTTCCGGCATCTGGTTACTTAGGATGATTTAATACAAGCATCAAAATATCTGCATAATTCAAAGTTGACTTAATAGGTCTATCTCTTTTATTTGTACTTTCTATATTTTTCTACTCGTGTACTCGAGACATTATTTTTTTCTTTTGTAATTTATTGTACATGTGTTACCCTAATTTACTCTCATCCAGAATTTTAGAACATTTAATTATATCAATGAAATCTAACATATAGACCAAGTTGTGGAAAAGTGTTACTTGATTAAATAAAAAAAATGGCTTCTAGATTCATACAACAAATGACGACTGTCAAATTTGATGAAATAATTTCCAAAGAAGAGAAAAATTATGACAATACTTAAAATTATAATATTACACATTAATGAATTATTCGAACTTTTAAAAATTTCTACAAATGGAATCAATTAGTAAAAATACTTATTATAAAAAACGAAATATTAATATTGAAACATCCCTTAAATTTTTCAAACAAGATCAATAACAAATTAAAGCTAAAAGGTACTTGGTATCCAAATCAAGGTATTGATTTTGCAAATGCATTTAAAGAGTCAATAAACTGAAATTAATTATATATTGCGATGTTTCATAAGGTACTTCGCGTAAGCATATTCTGCATTTTATTTAAAAAATCTGCAATTAAAATTCATCTTAAATGTTAATTCGACCAGAGAAGATGATTACTTATGTTTCCACGATATCGCCATTATATGCGATATTTCATCTTCTGCATTCAGTGAAACCTTTTCGCCATAATAACGATGAACCAATGATTGAAAAATATATTGAAAAATGTAAGAATGTTAAATGACACCGCTTACTCGTTGAATTTCCGCCTTGAACATGCCAATAAATCACATTATCTTCTTATCTAGGTAAGCTTCCTTTCAAGTGGTCCTTACAAATATTCAAGTACCTTATAATGAATTAATCCGATCTAATCTAATCTAACAGCCTACCCTCGTGTGTTCTAAATCATAAATCTAAACCAATCCAATCTAAAGTAATAATCGATAAATTTATATCTTTATTGTAAAATCTTTGAATTTGAATTGAAAATTGAAATTTATATCTTTAAATTCTGCATATCTGTAACAGTAAAGCAAGCAGGAAACAAGTGCACTTTAAACAACACACAAATATTCATATCAATGCGCTGACATCGTGAAGGACTGTCTTACGCCAGCGGCATGCGAAAAGCGTAGGAATGGCAACTGGAATGGCAACAAGCGCTGAAGATTTTTGTGGTGAGACTCAATGTCGTGTCTTTCTCATATCGTACTTGCCATATGAGGTATTCTATATTTAACAAGGTTATCTCTAAAGTTCTCTCCTATCTTTTTTGCGGATTGTTGAGTTAATACAAAGTTATTTTCCCTTGACAAAAGCGTGAAAAACATAACTATTTTACGAAAAGGAGGACTGACTGCGAAATAAAAGTTTAAAAATATAAACTATATAATTATAAATTCTTATCTTTTTCAATTTTAAGTGAGCTTTACCTTAATAGGGATATGTTCAATTTCTTTTTCAGATACTTAGATACTTCCAAATATTATTTTATATAGTTCGCGCAATGTGCACAGGAGATTATCTACTTAAAAAAAAAAAATTAAAAGTTTGAAGTTTCAAATCATTATTTTCGAACGCCTCCTCACTCTTAAGTCAGGAACATTCTACACATTTGTTAAAGATTGATATAATCTGTAAATATGCTAAAATATGAATCATAATACATATCGTTTTGCATACAGAATGTTTTGAAATTCCGGATGAGAATAAATTAGGATAATATATATACACAAATATATATACGTGGCACTTCCACGGACAAAATTAGTTGTCTAAACAGATTGTCTCCCATAAGAATATTATACACGTCATAAGATTTAAAGTCTTGCGCCGTATAAAAGTGACTCATTCATCGTCCACTTTATCATCGCTAAAATTAAACTAAAACTCAGTTTTTGCAAATTTTTTTACAATTTATTGAAAAATTAAATTATGATTTTTTAATAAAGTATATTTGGATTTCAATGGACGTCCACATATTACATGTATACATATAATTATATATTAAAGAACGTATATTATATTCTTATATTATGTAATTTTTTTGTTCAATACATATTTAAAATTAAAAAATTAATAAAATCATAGAATTTAAATAAATATCAGAACTGGTCTGCGCATTGTTATTTAAGTTGCAATCTATTCTTTGTCATCTTTCGAGTCTCACGATAAGAATAGGAGTAATCCTCGCCGGTACATATATTACAACGTCTATTGCTCCAATAATGACAAAGCACGTTAGATTTCAAGAGATTATTTCTAAACAGATACACCTGAACGATAAGTCGATTAGAAACAAGATTTCTCACAAGCTGAAATTATCCGGAATATGTACAAAGCCTTATAAAAGTCAAGTCCGTGTTTAAACAATCGCACGAAAGACATTGAAAGTGTTCTCCGAATTCAATTAGACGCCATGACCCACGTAATTAATTGATGCTTGTTAATCATCTGGACATTTGCCAAGAATTCGCGCTACCGTCGTTAACCGTATATGGAGAATTTACTTGAATTAATTTGAGATTAATTCATCTGGTTGTTCGGTAAGCGTGGGAGCCATAAACCGAAGGAACTTAAGTGCACTTACGTAAGTGCGCACCTGAACTACATTTCGAGCAGTGTATTTTTAATCGAGGTCTACTCGTCATTTATTTAACAGCGACTGGAAACAGTTGTGAATTAAAATTGAGATATGAGCAACAAAGTTGACAATTAAACAATATATGTCAAAATAATCATATCATTGTCGATGATTCGAAAGAGTTAATTTGCATAAAAATGAAAGACGGCAAAGGGAAGACGAAAGAAAGTACATCAGGAATGATTCTTGAGAAATCGAAACAAGAAGAATAGGGAAAAGAGAAGATAGAGCCGAGGATGAGACCTGTCGGGGAGTCGGAGATCCCCACCCTGTATAAAAGTCTTTTTCTGCCAGCGACGTGTTCAGTTCGAACGACGCGCTGCGTGCGATTATCTCTGAGGATCATCCTCGTCGTCATAGAGAGGCTGCGGACAATGCCCTGCTGAAAAAGGATTCTCGTCAAAATGCTGCGGCGTGCCACTGCAGCCCTCTTCGTCTTGGTACGTAGTTTTCGGTACTTCTTTATACATACATCTCAGAGTTTAAGAAACACATTTAATTATATATTTGTAAATTAATTTACATTAATTTTAAGGAAAGCTAAGCTTGATCAAATCCAATTTTTACAAGATATAAGATGTTATTAAAAATTACATTAAATTAAATTAGTTGCAAATTTATAATGTTATTTGGGATAATATATTTTCACCGTTTACTGTCTTGATCTCTTCGATTGGCAGATAAAGATTTAATAAAAAGACTCATAAAATTATGATTTATAAAATATGAATCAATATAATTTATATATCAGAAATTACCATTCTTCTTTTAAAAATTTTTTTCAAAAATAATTCTCTCGAGATAAAATTAATAATTAGACAATTTATAAAATTAAGATATTTTATAATTTTATAACAATAATTTATTTTAGTAATAATGATAAAAATAAATTTTTAATTGACTATTTTTTACTATTTAAGAAATTAATTTCAAGAAAAGATATTTCTGCAGAAGAATAATTTAACGAAATATTTATAAATTCGATAAAAATAACAATCAAACAAATAATCAACTAAAATTTAATATTAATATTTAAAATATATTTATATAATATTAATATATGTATATTATTATGTATAATATTTATTAATTATTTAAAATTAATTTTAATCTTTATTTTTTATTATTTACTATTTGTGTATGATTCATGATCTCTAATTGATATGACTTACATATACATATACCAATTTTTATATTTGACATTTTCATAACGTTTGCAATTGAAATCTTTGCTACCGATAAAATCTATTGGAAATTCGATTCAAGTATCACTGCGATATGTTAATGTAAAATATTTTCATGCTAATGTCTCGTAGAGGCACCTGTTTTGCTACTTGTTGCTACACGTATTACTACACGTAACTTGATATAAGATATATGATACATTGCATACTTGATATGCATTTTTTATTATTTACTATTTCTAACTTTTAATATATAATTTTTAATATTATATATATATATCTATATATATATATGTATTAAGTAATTATTACATTATCCTTATATTAATAAGAATTATTTTAAAAAATTATGTTAAAAATTTTATAAAATTATACTTAATTATAAATACGAAAAAGTATTGACGCATGCAAACGTCATCGATAAGTGTCCGTCACTATTATTTTCTATTAATGTTATTACTACTACTATTACTATGTATCAATATTGTTACATAATAGTATTATTTATGTAATTATAGTACGTAATAGAAAGCAACATTGATTGTAACTTAGTAATAGTCGCGTTCGTGACTCGTTATCTAATCGGGATTTCCATTCATATTGACACCCATTCAAGTGAGAATGTCGCTGCACTATATTTCATTCATAATTTATTTCAATGCCGTGGCATTGCAGTGTGACACTGCATCTAATGCGTTATTTTAATTATTCCAAACTTACAGTTCCTTCATACAGTATTTTAGTTATTTTAAATAACAATTTCCTTGCCTCTCTCAACAGTAATTATCAATTACAAGGCAAACGCACGTTTAAAAGTTCATTGCCAAAAGAAGATCGTTTCGTTCTTTAAGTTACATCGTAATTCAATCGTCACCGCAACATGTGTCATTCACAAATGGAATATGAAGCAAAGTTTTGCCTTAAGCGTACGCATGCGTAATTTGAAAATACTTAAAATAGAAAACCCACATTTCTGCATAATCGATCTTCGTGTCATTGAATTCCTGCGTGCCATTGCCAATTTAATTGAAATCTTGACGTAACTGTCCACAAGATTTATTGTAAAAATTTATTACATTTAAATATCAATTTAAAAATATACATTCATTACATTTTTTTACAGTGTAATGTGTATAACGTAGTAATCTGTCAAAAAAGCTTAAAAATAACGATAAAAATATTTTTGAGACTCACATTTCAGTACATTTCAATACATTTCAAATTATAGCTCTTTTTTTCTCATTATCTGAGAAATTATTAATTAATAAAATTTAATTTTTTAAAGAGAAGATAATGACATAAATTATTCATAACTCAAGATTGAATAAATCATGATGCAAGTAGACATGGTGTGTTCGTAACTAGGACAAGTTTATGCACAGCAACGCGCAGACCTTACTTTCCGCCATTTTACAACAATATAAGCGCACAGATTATATAAATAAATAAATTGACAGATAACAAATACAAAAAATATGGTTACAAATGTTTGCCGTGCAATTACTAATATTAATATGAAACGTGGAATGTTATATATATTATAATTTAAAAATAAATAAAGAGTTAAAGTACAATTTTATTATCCGAGCTTGAAGTTGTTTATAACTTATATTTTTTTATAATTTATAATATATATTGTATAATGTATATTCTTTGACAGTTCGTACATGTTCCATATATTTCCAAGCGTCACGTTGCCAGAGTTAAATATCAAAGAAATAGAAATAAAAAAAAAGAATTTCATTACAAAATTACAAATATTAAACTTTTATTGTTATTGGCGTAGTATGCGTATTGAAATAAAATAATATTTATTTTATTTGAATGTAAATTACCGCCAAAAATGAACGAATAAAAGGCCAAGCTCTGATCGGCTGTATACAAAATATGTACAAGCACACACCATGTCTACTTGCATCATGGAATAAATAATAGAATTTTCCAATATTACGATATTAAAATGAAAAATAAGAACACTAAATAAGTTTCAATGTATATTCAGAATATACTTGTAATTATTCGAAGCATGTATTACTTCAACAAACTTGTTTAACAATTTATTTTTCGTGCAATCGCGATATAAAATGTTGCCATAGATATTATGAAGCAACTGTTCTAATTCTCCCTATGGTGATTAATTTATCAAAATAGTTTTCGACACAATGCGATCTCACTGATTGTAAGATCAATGCGATTGACATACCATTATGTACCAGAGGCTTCGCCCCAGGCTAAATCACTGGTCCCTTACGCAACTACTTACAGGTGACTTTCACTAGAAGATGATCCGGTCCCTGCGTGTGATTCATAAGGTGATACAGCTTTGGCCATTTGACTGGCAGATTCGCCATGAGCAATTAAGATATCCGGCTGCATCAAATGCCATCGCATTTACCTTTCTCGATGCATATTTTGTTTACTTCCATTGATTCTTGATAATGTTTAGATCTGCAATTATTACATGCAATTTCTAAACATTAGTTATTTCCAATATATTATCTCTTTCATCGCTTTATAAAAATTATATTTATTAAACAAATATAAATAAAAAGACTGACACAAGCAAAAAATATAAAAATTCAAGTAATTAATATTTTCAAAAATATCTGATTCGATTTATTAAAATTTAAATAGTTGGCAATTTAATTAATAATATATTTATAAATTTTTTATAAATAGCAATTTTATAATAAAACAGAAATGATGAAAAGAATTACTGTTATAACAATATTATAACAACTTTTTTGTATCTAATAAAACATCTCTAATTTAAAATTTTTTAAATTAAATTTTAATGATTGCAATAATTTTATCAACATTACGATAATAATAATAAAAATGTATAGTTAGAAGAATTATAAGACATTCTTATTAGATATTATAATATCGAGGAATTTATGTAATTACATGTGTTTAACTAAATCAAAATACCGTGAAAGCAATTTAATATATCTGCATTTTAAAGAAAAGGTTGAATAGCGACTTCTAACGCGATAGTAAAGATCGCCTTGCACTCTTTGCATAATCAAGGATGAGAGTTGCAATCGTGTAAGGTTAGTCTTCGATTGAAATGATAGGGCAGTCACTTTTTTGATACTTCTGGATTCCCGACGTCCCTGAACGGAATCCTGATTCTCTCATTCTCTCTCTCTCTCTCTCTCTCTCTCTCTCTCTCTCTCTCTCTCTCTCTCTCTCTCTCTCTTTTCTTCTCTTCTCTTCTTCATTTTCTTTTCCCTTTTAGATAAAACAGTCACGTTAAATAAATACAAGATTGATATACTGATAGAGAATGTTAAAGAAAATTGTAATTTAAATTTGCATCTCTCTAACTTATTTATTTTCCCAATATTTTGTCATAATTGCATGAAATAATATTAGTCTGACATCAAAATATCAAATATGGATGTTAAAAGCTAAATAGTGAATTAAGTAAGACAAATAAAATAATATACAACAATATAATGACAAAAATCAAGTGAAATAAACCAATTAATAAAATTATCATAAATTAAGGGTGGTTTACTGAGCCATTTGTTTCGTGTCACATATATTAGCACACGAACAGTTTGACTTAGGACGTTGCATAAATTAACATATTTTATCGTAATTGATACTCCACATTACCTTCAAGAAAAATAAATTAAATCTGCTCTAATTTTGATGGGACTGATAATTTACAATTGTAACTACGCAGCATAAAATTTTATCTCAATTGTTATTATTACGAATTTGTAAAAATTTCAATTGAATGAATATCGATTTCAGTTTTAAATAAGTCCATTTTCATCATTTCTATATAAATGTATTTAGAATATGTATATGTACATATATACGGTTGTATTTTTGCAAACATATATAAATAAATTCTATGAATAAGTTTAATCGGCATCGTACTGCCTTTACTATAATTTTTAACGATTAATATAAATCCGCATGTTATATTATTAGAATATCTCTAAAGAATCTGGCGAATTAGAGAGATTTAAAATTTACACACGTTTCATTAGAGTTTACACATTATTCATAGAATCTTTCCGAACATTAATCTTCTTTAAAATTCTC
Organism: Tetramorium alpestre; assembly: GCA_021460005.1. Lineage (NCBI taxonomy): Eukaryota > Metazoa > Arthropoda > Insecta > Hymenoptera > Formicidae > Tetramorium > Tetramorium alpestre. The sequence goes on along the minus strand of JAJVSH010000155.1, from coordinate 283,937 downwards.
TTCAAAGTCTATAGAAGAATAGGAATAACATTATATCTCTTTAAGCTAAAGATCATGTTGGAATCGCCTTGAAAAGCAAACAGCCAGCTTGGACGCTATGATCGCTTTGACTGAAACGATCTTGCTATTGTCCACTAAAATATCGCGACATAAATACCGTAGGCATTAATCGTCACGGCAACATTTGACGCTGCAAGTACGCGTGGAGAAGGGTTTAGGTCGGGAGCTAGCATATATTAACCTTTCGTTATATAGTCTGTCAACCCGGGACTGAAAGAAAGAAGACGACGAAGAAGAGTCCCGCTCGCGTAGCCTCCTTGGAATCACGACTTTCCCTTCTCGTGGGTGGAACAACGGTTGAGATCATCAATCGCGACCATGGATCCTGGCCAAACCTAACTTAGCCGATACCAGGATACGTGCCACTTTTGCGCTGTATACGCATGACAGGCGAATGAAATATACGATTGGAATATTAACGCACTCAAATATGTGTTGAGAAAAATCAAATTTACATGGCGTCTATAGATAGAAGATTACGTAAATAGATCAGTCTCAGTTAATCTAATCATTCTGGCGAGAGATCTCCTTTTATCTTTCACGAAATCTCAATTCACAATCACAACGAAGACAACAAATTATTAAGTGCACTTTATAATTGATTAAGAGACTCGACAGATGAATAAACGCAAGGAATAAACTGTGACATTCTTTTGTTTCTTGATATTTTTAATCTGACATATGTATTTTATATATTGGAATACGTAGTGAAATATTCGCTGAACGCACCTAAATAAATCATAAAGGAGAAACTCGAATGTCACATGCTTATCACGATTTTCGGTCGAATCATAAACGCGAAAGAAATCTTTTCATCTGTTATGTTATCTCCATTTAGGGAGGTTGCGGATACGGCAAACATAAGTTTCTGACAAATCATCGTTATTTTTTCGCAACAGCAGTCGCCGACATTCTTACGAGAATATCCCGTTATTATTAAGCTATAAGTTTGTCGGTGATACAACAGCAAGATGGGATGGGCAAGAATTCTATTTTGGTATCGAATAAGTCAAATTTTATCCTAACACAATGATACTAATATAGTTATTACATAATTGTAATCTCTTTCTTATATTTTGCATAATTCAACTCTTATAAAATTATTATTGAGTGTTGAATAACATGGACCATTGCAACCGATATAAGTGATATAATAATTTTGCAAATTTAAAGAAATTAAATATGCATAGATATATTATATAAGGAATTGCTGCATAATTTTAAACATGAGAAGTCAATATGATAACTAAAGAAAATATGTCAATGTATAAACCTTTTTATAATAAATAGATAAAGTGTAATTAATAATTCGAGGTGTTTTCGATTAGAAAACAGTATATAGTGGATATATAGTGTATTACTGACATAAGATACGAACTTAATATGTTTCAGCAATTTTAAAACTGTTATTATAAATTTATTATAATATTATTATAATTTTATTATATTTTTTACATATACCAATTATAAATTTAAAAAAGTTGTTCTTAATCTAATTTCCTAATATATCTGTTCTAACCAAAAACATAAGACGTACTACATAATTATTTTCATGGACCATACTTCAATAAAAAAATTTTAAAGGAATAAACAAAGACATTTAAAGACTCTAAAGTAGGTTAAATAAATTTTTATTTCTATGAATTCAAATAAATTCAGAAGACTGAAACGTTTTCTCCGTTATATATTTTGTATGCAGAAAAGAATGCGAATACCGTACGAATATAAACGTGAGTGCATTATTTTATGCACATACATACATATAAGTATATCACGAACAAAATGTGAAAAAATAAATATGCGAATCACGAATACACAATAAACTTGAAGACAAGATAATCTATATATATTAATATTTAATCAAGCTCAAGCTCAATTAAATTGGAATATTGCATTCAATATAATGCAGCCATCGTGAAATTATATTATCACGTTCAAATGAATGGATCATATGTATGAATACTAATACTTAACACATGTACGCATGCGGTGTGTATATGTAAGATTCTTCTAAATTATTATCTCATGCAGATTGAAAATTGTATAAGAATTTCTACTGTTAGTCATTGATCGCTTTCAACTTTCGCTTATACAGAATGGATAATTAATTGAGATCAGAGAGAGTTATTTTTCCGCCACATCTGAAAAGTGAAAGCATATTACTTCATCAAAACGTAATAGCAACATATTAAAAAATAAAAAAGATCCTTATTAAATCTTTTGTTAAAAGAAATATATGCTCATGTTAATTTTGTTTTAACATTAAAAAAATTTTGGTTCATGTTATATTCTCATGACAAAAATATATTTATAAATCTAAATTAAAAATTCATAAACCTTTTAATAAAAATTGTATATATTGACACATAAATTGATGAAACAAATCATAATCATGCACATGCAAATATCGCACATAAATATGTAATATTTTCTATTTTCAAATATAATATCTTTTCAATAAATAATACATATAAAACCCACAGAGACTGAATAAAATGGAGACAAAATTTATTAGATTTTTGTAAATTATAATCTCTCTCTCTCTCTCTCTCTCTGTTCTTTTTTTTGTCTCTTCTCACATTAAGTTATAATTTATATTTAAAATATTTTATACTGCGTGTTACCAGTTGCACAATGTTTGGAAAATTAATAGCTAAGAATTACAAATCGCTCTAGCTGCAGAAACTGGAAATGCCGAGTATGATATTTCACGATGCGCGCTTGCAGATCGCATCAAATACTTAATTCTACCGACTGATATTAAAGGCCAACTGTTTTTAAACATAGCTCGATAATTACATCATGCCTCATTGGAAATGTCACGAGCCTTGACAAAGCAAATTATTGCGATTAGCAACTGTTTCTTAGTAATAAAAAAGTCTTCTATATAAAGATAATGTAATATTTTAGCGAATATAGTTTAATATCTTAGCGAATTTATAGATGTAAGCAGTTATAACTTTATAAGTAAATATTTTAAAAATATCACTTGCACTTAAAACACTAACATCTCTTTGGATTTTTATCAATCGTAATAGGAACTTTAAATACTAAACTTATACTAACTTTTATGATTATTAGAATCATTAACGATTCAATGCCACATCAGTTTCTGTGAACAGAATATTACTTTTTACTTTAGACCTTCTCTATTTATCTTGCTATCCGCGTTTTTAGCTATATAATTCTTTAATTCATTAAACAAATCATTTCTTGCTACAGCAAAACATGTAACTTATGCATGATAGTGCATCTCTTTGATCTTTCGTGAAACGTTAGATACGAGAATAAGAAATTAAAATTAAATTAAGAATATTGAGCAAAAAATGTCAATAATTATATATAGCATATAGATTTTATTTATCTCTACTTTATTGAACAATAAAAATAAATAATTGTTTCTCAGGTGATTGCTACTTCCACGTCGCAACTCACTCAGGAATTAACAAGCACCAATCGAGATGGTGAAGTAATTTTGAGTATCAACAATGATCAAAAAATTCAATATTTAAGTCAAAACTTTGAATCCGGTAAGTAAAAAAAAAATAATTAAAAGAGCGTAGAAAATAAAATATTTAATACACAAATATAATGAATCTATAAATTTAATGTATGATGATCCATTTTTAAAAATAAAAATTTACCTCAAATGGAATGTGAAAATTATAGAAGTCTCTGCTCTCTTTCTTGTAATAAAGATTTAAGTACAAGAAGTTGTGATTACGATTGATTGCACTTTGTAGATGCATACAAATATGGTTACGATGTTAATCCACATGGTCAATTTCATCATGAAACACGCGGCCCGCATGGGATCACTTATGGATGTTACGGCTACGTCGACCCTTTCGGCCATCTGAAAGCAACATTTTACATCAGTGATGGATGGGGTTATCGCGTTGTTCAACCAGGAAGGGACGTGGAACTTTTCCTTCACAAGCATGAACATCATGCAAACGGAGACAAACATGATCATCACGAGCATCATGGTGTAATTACACCATGGCGTGAATTATATTTTCCTGTAGTGTGTGCGCAATATACAAACACGAACGTTCCACCTATCGCACTACCAAGTGGAGGAAGTACGTAAATGAAAATACCTATACAGACAAAAATTCATATACATATATTATTATATACATGTATATACATATAAGTAACGTACTTGATTACTTTTTAATATGTAGCACCTATTGGAAGCGGATCATCGATTCAAATATCACCGACTCGACCATCTTATAGACCTGATTCATCTGGTAAATAAATTCTAAATAACATATCATGTTCTATTTTTAATAACATGCCCAAAAGTATATCGTAAGATATATATATAGAGAGCGATAATACAAATAAAAGTAATTATATTATTATACTGTATATACATTAAAATGATAATGATATTTAACATCGTATCTTTTCATAAAAATTACAATCAACACATAAATCGTATTAAAATTCCAAAATTAATGTTAGGGTATGAAATTATATCTCATTTGAAAATGATTGCTGAAATACCAGGTAAACCAGGAACACCGTTATATCCAGGTCATCCAGGGACTCCTGGCGTTCCCGGCGTACCAGGCGCACCTGGACTTCCAGGAACACCAGGAACGCCGTCGTATCCCGGACATCCAGGCACTCCTGGC
>JAJVSH010000155.1:199032-274346 GCA_021460005.1 Tetramorium alpestre | reverse complement strand
ATTTTTAATATCGATTGAATATTGTTCAAAGTGAGTATTCATATTTTAAATTTAAATTATATATAAATACTGTTCTCCTCCTTTAAAATAATCATTTTGTATGTAAAAGATATGATAACATTATATCTTACCCAATTTGACCACCACCAATAATTCCTCCTGGCCCAGTATATTGATATCCTCTGTATCCTGGAGTTAAACTGCTACCACGATATGCTGTACCAGGATAAACGGATCCGATGATTCCCGTTCCATAGCCTCCGCCGGGGTATCCTCCAGGATATCCTCCAGGATATCCTCCGGGATATCCTCCGATTGATCCAGGATATCCTCCCGGATAACCTTTATTTATATGAAACGCTAACACACGAATATTTATCGTATAAATAAATTACATATCACTGAAATCGAAGATCGTTCAATTTTATATAATATCTCTTTAATGAGATTTTATGATTTAGAATTTAAAAATTTGTACTTGATGTATTGCGAGGCACAGATACTTCACAGAAACAATCTAATACTTCTTTTTACAAATATATTGTTTTCTAACCGATTTTAAATCTTTTAAATGTGAAAGAAATCGTTATTACACAAACGCTCGATTGTCTCTCGTTTGTTCGACTATACATATTTCAAATACATTCGAAATTTAATAATAAAAAATCAGAAACAATCATAAGAAATTGTAGGATGATTTTAGATGTAACATAAAAAAAACGATACTTTATTTGCAAAAAAAATTATTTAGGAGATATTAAAATCAATGCCACTTGAAAATCTCGACTTATTTATTTTCTATCAATTTTTAATATATTTGATATATTTAATTTTTAAAATGTATAAAATTTAAATTTTTCGAAGTGAAACCATTATGGCTTAAAATTTAAATTTATTTTAGAGCACCCATGTGTGGCAAACAATATATTATTCTTCCTCATTAATTAATAGAATTTATAAATTAATAAAATAACTGTATATTATGCATCAGGAATTGCTTATAAGTTATGGAAATTAAAATGCGTACAAATTACGGAAGTTACACGTGCAGAATACAGAATAAAGTTGTGAACGTAATGGACATAATAATCGATCGCGATCATATCCACATTGCACGAAGTAAGATAGTAGTGCGATGAGTAATCAGCATATTAAGTAAGTGTGTCACTGCCATTCTCACGCTCTGACTTTGAAAGTCGGGCGCTTCCCGTAGTAAAAACGGAAAAACCGTTGCTAGTTGTAATAAGATGCTAATAATAACGAGCCCGAAGGACTTCCTCTCGGGAAGAAATAGAAGTGATTCACATAACTTCGAAGAAAATACTTACGATTAGTATGCGTTTCTCATACTTCCGTATACTTTGTGCAACTCTTAAAAGTTTCTATCACAACGAACTGTACACGGAGAGAATTTTCTCTTAAAATTTAGCCTAAAAATCATGGTAATCGTGGGATAACTAAAATTTGGAAGATTTTTATAAATTCTCTCTGATTTATTCATATCTATCACAATAAAATATAAAATCTGTCTGAATAATATTACAATCTGCTTGGTAATTTTTACTATGTAGTTATAAAAATTTATTATGTAGTTTATAAAATTTCTGTTGTACATTTCACAAATTTCTATCATTTTCGGTAATATTTAACAGGTTTTTTTTATTTTTATGTAATTGTCTAGTTATCCTACTCTTATCACCAAACATGTTAAAATTTGTAGTGAATTTTACGGTAAAATATAACGAAAAATTCTCTTCGTGTATGTTTCAAAAACTATAGAATAATTAATGTAATCATGTACGGAATTATGTCTGTATACAATAAACCCTATTACGTTATGCAAGGTGCCATTAAATTGTCATATCAAAAAAGTTTGCTCGCAGTCATGCGCTAGCGAGTTCCTTGAATTATCCCGCGTTTAATCGTTTATCGTTACAACCAGTCCTTTTTATTCGTAAATAAAAATAAGTCCACAGTTTCATAAACAATAAGAGTGCGAATAAACAAATGTTGCGTAAAATCATGTATAAGATCATAACTCGTATATGTACGAACGTTGATTATATATGAATAAAATATTGCTATTCTCTTACTTCGATCACTCGCAGATGCAACCAAATCTCCTTGATTGCGTGTATTGTCGGAATATGCACGCTGTGCACTGTTTACCGGTGTTAATTTTGTCAGCAATTTTAATTCATCTGGAGATTCTTCCGCGCCACGACATATGGCGATTAGAGTGAAAGTCGATATCTGTAGAAACATGTGTAAGCATAATATATATTTTTAAACTTATATAACTTATGATTAAAATAATAATATATAATGTATCAATAATTTTTATAAATACATATATGTGTTAACATTCCATATTCATAGAATTGCTATGTACTTAAATATTAAAAAATTTTCATTAAATTTATAACGTCAAAGAGCACTTGAAATTAAGCTGGCGATTTAATGTCAAATTTGACAGTTTAATTTACAATCACTCGGCATCGATTAACTTAAACGCAGAGAATATCAAGAAGGTGTATCGAAAAAAGATTGAATATTTCAATAATGCTATAAACCCTCTGGATTAAAAAAAAAAAGATTTAATTTACTTACAACAAAGAACAACTTCATATTGCTGATGTCACTACTTGCATTTTTCGGAGAAACACAGTGTTCGAGACACGGAAAGATAATCCGTTCTCATAGCAGCGTGCAAAACCTCTATATATCCACTCCTCTAACATGTCAATATGCCCCTCTTCATGCTTCAAGGTGGTCTCGGTTGTTTGAGCTTAGGTTGCTCTTAGGAGCCGCCGCGCTGACAAGGACGTTGACAAGAATCGGTAAGACACGCCCAAAGGTATGGAAACTATCTTTTCGCTTTACATTTTTCTGTTCAAATATACACACACAATAATTTCTGAGGTGCAGGATGTTGTTATGTAAGTATCTCGCAAGTCTTCACGTCTACATGTTAGTCAGAGCATTTTACAATAATGGTTCTTTTCTAAGGAAATTATAATCACACATAAAAGAAAGTAATCTTATATATATTATATGCTAAAAAATTCTTTTTTGTATTTTTAAAAATAAAGTTATATAACTATTTTCTATAATACTATTTCATTACGATAATATAATATTATCTATATATGTTAAAAATGTTTCTATGTACAATCATGATTTATCATATTATGTTTCTTTTGCGCTTGCTAGAGAAGTTAATTTCTTTTTATTATGCAATAATTTTTAAATTAATTTGTATAAAATAATTTGTATAAAGTCCCGGCATATTATTTCATAAGCTAAAACGGTCTACCCTTCCTTCTTCTTTTGCATTTCTCTTTCAGTTTGCTTATCTCCTACAGAATTTCATTTCCGTTAATTTCAAGAATGAAGTCGTTTTAACGTAGTATACTTTTTTTTAAAGGTGTCAAAGGCTTGCGCAAAACGCATACATGTCATAAATGCAAAAAACATGCCGGAACTTTCGCAATAATCTGACAAGAGACAACAAACTTTCTCTTCCCGGAAACTTTATCAGTACCTATGTATCCATCCTAAATCTGTATTGTACATATATGCATTCTTACTAAGGGGGCAAACAATGTTTTCCAATCAGAAAACAGTCATCATTTTTTTAAAGGAAATTACAATTATAAAATTTAAAAAAAAACGCTATTTTCTGTTTCAAATTATCTTCATATTTCACAATTATTTTTACTATACTTAAGAAAATAAGAATAAATAAAGGATATTATTTATAGTCATAATTTTTCATAATTTATTATTAATATATATTAATTATAATTAATTAATTCGCTATTTCTTTCAATAAATTAATTTCCTTTTAAAAAATTTGAACTCTGTTTTACATCTATATACATATAATAACGCGATATATTATGTATTTAATCTTTCATTACATCTGACGCACTGTAATTAAAACAAAATTGAATAAATATTTGCCAACAATTTCTATTCGATAAATTCTCAGTTTATCTCTTAAAATCAATACAAAAGTGAGAAATCAATATGTTACGACACGCGTTCGAGAAATCTTAGGTATTGTAATATTTCTTTTCTTTAACACCATAAATTCAATTCTTAGAATTCTTAGAAAAAAGATAAGACAAACCGAGATTAAAATTAATCTGCATTGATCTGAAATGGACGTAAGTGTGCTAGGCGTGCGCGTGTCACGCACGATTCCTCAGTTTCGGCTGCGTCAGTCGAAGGGAAGGCCGTAAAATTGGCCCGCAAGTAGTTCAAGATCGCGTTACGCGCAACACCGCGGCTCACTCGAGGGGATGACTGTGCTCGGATTACACAGCGATTAACAGACTCGCGTGTCACGAAGTAATACGCGTAACGATTCTGTCCGCCCCTTCATTCCCACGCGTCACATTGCACACGTGCCCTTTAATTGGACACAATCTTGCAACCAGGAAAGTTATACTTTTTTCGAAGAATTATAAAATTCACAGTTTTTAATAATAAATAAAAGGAGACAAGACGCTTAGAAAAAAGAAATAAGTTCATTAGGCCTTAATATCGACGATATCATTAATTATTTTTATGAATAATAATATTGAAATAGTCTTTGATTGTCTATCGAGTTATTGAATACTATGGCATTATATTAATATCAATGCCTAAATATATCAGCTGAAATTAATTAGGAATCTTATAACAAAATCCCAGTTAACACAAAATATTCTAATAATATTGCAATAATATCGTATTACAATTATCAAGAATTGTAATCGATATCAAATACTAATGTTTTTCTTTATTTCACGTACAATCAACCTGATTGTGAACAAAACAAAATTCGTACAACTGAATAACAGGCAAGGTAAAATCCACTCGTTTATTTCGAAATTTGTGTCTATTATTCACTGAAAAATCCATAACATTGCAAAAACATGCTTGAGCTAGATCTCGTCGTGATTGTTTCAGAATTATTTGGTAGCGAGGAAAATTAATCCGTACTCATACTTTCGCATTCTTCAAATAATAACGTCCATTAATATCTCGTTTATGCACAATGCATAATATACACCTACAATGTAGAGTCATTAATGCCTGAAATATATGAGTTGGAGCGTATGTGAGAAATGCACGTGCACTCCTGTGCATAAATACATATTTTAAGATACTCGAATCCTCCCTTCTTTCCCCTCGTCAATAATAAATTGCTGATCGCATATAATCAAGACGTGAGATACTTTGCCAGGAATGAATGTAATAAAGTCACGATTATAATTTTATAGTTACAAGTTAGCTTGATTTTAAACGCGTTCAAATGCAACGGGACAAAAGAAAGGGACAAATGAGTATCAACACGAAAAGAATGCAAAAATTCGACTGTTCGTTTTATGGCATTAATGACACTACATGTATATAAAATACTGAAAATCTGCATCTACAAAGAAATACATTGAATATTGAATCGAACATGAGCCTTAATCTATTTTAAAGCGTTAAGAGACTTTGTAAATGCAGATGTAGAAAAATTTCCTTTCTTAATTAAATAAAAAATCGAAATCGAAATTATTTTTTATAAATTAATAATCATGTGTGGCTGCAAATATTAAATTTTTATTTTTCACGTAGTTTGTAGTAAACTTAAATTATTTCCTTTAATACGTATCAAGATGTTTAATTTGGTGTATGAAGATGTTTATATACATATATTTATATTAGAAAGTTACGGTAAGAATGGCATGCGATCAATTTTTATTAAGAAAATTTGATTTATAAAAAAATCTGAAAATCAAATTTGTAGACATAGTGAGATACTTGCGTAGTTACATTTAGAATTACGTAAACGACAGTTAGTACTGAATGCGGTATGAGTACGAATCGTTATATTTAAAGATGACTTTATGCGTTGATTCATGCAAGGTTAAAAAGCCGTTAAAAACGGTGTTTTGTACTAAAAAAAAAAAAGTATTACAATTATTATAGTGTAAAACTATATTAATTGTAAATCGGTAATACTGAAGAATATATTTTAGATTGATTTTCTTTTACACGACCAATTGAATGCTATAGTATTTATGAAATTCCGATAGTAAAAATACATATTGCTCGTGAGAGTAGCGAAGAAATAAATATGAACAATCATCTTCGCTGATTAGAGTAAATAGGTAATTCGCGAAAAGTGTAGAATACAAATATAGCAATATTCGTCATCTATTCTACTCTGCTTGATTATTAAGCCCTTTGGCCCATCGCTGCAATTATATTGGATCAACATAAAAAATAAAAACGTATTTACTTCACCGTTTATCAATGTTGCTTTTTCATTTGTCGCTGCTAACAGGAACTTACGCAGAAATAAATTGCATATAATAATCGTCTTAATCTAAAGATTCAATATTGCAGTGACAGGCCGAGAATCATAAAGTCCGCATCAGATCAGGCATCAAAGATCGAAGATTGTGAAATGGAGATTAAAATTTTCCCAAAAGATAATTTTAATCTTAGTCCGCTTTGTTCCGATTGATTAAACTCTAATCTCCAATTTGCAATTTTTAATCTCCAATGATTATGATCTGACACGAGTTTAAGAAAGACTTCCTGGTGTGAGAAATGGTGAGAAATGATTGATTTAATTCTCAAACACAGTCAAACGGTGGAAATTTCGAACATGGTGTTTTGAAATGTCAGATTTTATCATTCATCACATATAGTATACCTTTTCGAGTGCAGCACGACATATGAATGATTTTTATCTCTATAAACATTAATATGCCTCGCAAATCAAATAGACAAATGTGATTGAGTTAGGTATTAAATAGTATGCAAGTTTCTCTGATTTCAGTGCAGATTTGTCTTCTGTAGCTTTACTTCCTTATTGAACATCTCGTAAATATTCGACACTATTCGCTGTTAAAGTTGTGATCAAATTATGACAATAAGTTATTCAATAAACAACATAGTAGCTTGTGTAGATGCTTTCCAGACTGGCAGAAATCACGAAAGCCAGATTGTCCCCTAGCATAGAAGAAAACAGTCTCCAACTAGGCTGAATCTTGATTAATATTAGGATGTCGAAGCGTCATAAGTCTGGAAATCTGCAAAGCAATTGTTAAGGATTAGTAAAAAAAAAATGTCGTTTATAGTAAGAGTGCTGTAAAATGATATGAGAAATACTAGCACGAATGAATATATATACAATGTTAAATTGCAACATACATAACTATTCTTAGAAAATTTTTGTACGTTTTTCTTTTTTTACGAATGTAAAAAATTAATCCTTTGAATGCCGCAGGCAATTGTAATAATTTATGTAAAAGTACCAAGCAAGCATAATATACCACTGTTACACGAATTTCTATTGTTAAAAATTGATTAGCCAAAATAGGAACGATTCCTATAAGTATTCTATTAGTATTGAAATAATTTAATTAAACAAAAGTCATAAATTTGTTAACGAGACAAAAAGTTTGTTAAAAATGTTAGAAATCTGCGATAACGCATAATGCTTTTTTTTTAATTTTTGTCTTGAAGTTTATCCTCGAGCACATGACGCGGTATGAAGAACCATCATCATAGTTAGGTACGCACCGTAACCTCTGAAACGTATTATTGTACTTCAGACTTAATATATGCGAAATGAAACTTTTAGTATAAATATATATAAAATTTACTCGTGTTATGTTCTCAGAAGTTTTAAGATAAAGATTACTGCATATTTTATAAATTTTTTTACATGCTTCTAATTTATAATATCAGTCAAATAAAAATGTTCTAATTATGAGAATTATATTTATAAGATACATTTAAAAATGTGATTCAATTTTACAAAAATTAAACTAAGATTAGAGCAATCTTTTTGGACAATCTATAAAATAATGCAGCATCTTAATCTATTTTATCAAGAGCAAATTTACCTCATTGGGTCTTCAAAGTAGTCTGATGGCACTTGAAACAATTCTGGATCTATATCATTTCGGAAGGCAAACTCTTGAAAAGTTATTTTAGCAGTGACTGTAGGCAGAATCGGTATGTCGATCTTAACCGGAAATCCAGGGGGCAACTTCATAAGTACAAATTGGCGTAACTTGTTTAGATGCTTAAATGTCGTGATCACTTCCAAAACATTGAGTAACATGTCGACGGTGAGTGGAAAATCTGGACTCATTGCCACAGTAGCTTTAAAAGATTTACTACTTTCCTTGTAAACGAGATTTCTTCCTAAAAGCGGGCATTGACCAGATGGAGCAACGACATATTCCTCCCACGTTATATTCGATTCTGGTGGCGGATTTAATGATGCTCTTCTCATAGGAGGCTAAGTAAACAGATAAAATTTATCTTATTTTATATATTCTTAATATTAAACTTCATGGAAGTGATAAAAATTTAAAGCTTTATATTTTTATCAATAAAACTTTTTATCAATAAAGCTTAGTATATTTTATCAATTTATGCGCTCGAACATACGCAATGACTTGCAAAAGAATTAATTTATTTTGATATTGCAAGAAAATATTTACATGGTTGTATATACATGGTTTCTTGATATACAATTTAATGTAGCAACAGAAATCCTAAAGCCACAATATTTTTTTACGTTGCGATTAAAATCTTACCTCGCCATTTTTAAACCCTTGAGAGCTGCCCTTAGTAAGGGATTCCATAATAGCTTTATTCTTTTGAAGATCTTCCTCACTTAAATGCTCACGACGTTTTCTACTTTCTAATACCATGCCATTAATTTGGTAAAAATCAGCGTGGAAAGCACCTACCATTTCCTAAATTTTTAAATATTATTTTATTCATATTTTATTATCATATCATTCTTAAGGTGATTTTGTGTGTATACAATATCTCAAAATTGATTCGTGAATTGTTAAAGAAAAATTTTGAAGGATTTAAAGTAAGCATAATTTTAGGGCGATATTTTTATAATACTGCATATAGCATAATTTATTATCAATATTAATACAATATAAATGTACTCACTCTTTTGTCCTCTCTAAAAATCCATCCTGTCTGTGCTCTAGAAAATGTGATACTTTTGGTAGACATTTGTGCTGCCATAATATCACTAGACATAAGAATATCAACTTCATCCTCTATCTCAAGATCTGTTTCCTAAAGTGTGTACAAAAAAGAAAATTGTTTCAATATATTGATATAATATTAATGCATAATTATATATATATATGGGATTAGTATAATAAAAATAAATTAAAAAATGGTTGTTTAAAATGCACTTTATTATTGTAGAATTCTCTCTTGACATAAAATAATAGTCTCAGATTAGTTGTATCAAATTTATATTAAGATCATTGAAGTTCTAGAATTTTTATTGTATATAAAGAATAAGATTCGCGGATGTATAAAAAAAATAGATTTTTAGATTTTCTATATACATAAAAGCATAAACATAGAGAAAACGGATTTAAACAAACTGTTAACCTCATATCTCACTCTTTGGAAAAGTTTGGCTTTATTGTCGAGGACAGTCAATGAATGGCTAGGCTTTTGGTCACCATTGAAGATGAAAGATATGTCACCCCTCTCCCATCTCATGTCGTTAAAATCTACAAGAGTCGTGTCCATCCTAATCGAAGCCCCGCTTTTATGGATTTTACAAATATCTGATGGCAAAACTCTTGAAACTAACGGTACTGAAAAGGCAAACAAATTCACCATTGTTGCTGACAGAGAAAATATCAAGAATTATACACAATATCCAATATAAAAATTCCGTAAGAGTCGCTTGACTGAATCAAACTTTAAGAGCAGAACGTACAACTTTTTATGAAAGGAAAATAATAAATAATAACTATAAATTACTTAAAATGTTGAGCATAAATGACAAAAAAGAAAAAATTTTAAGATATTTCTTGTATGCCTTATCTTCAGAAAAAAATATGTGGAAAATCAAGAAACAAATCTGTGGAAAGTACAGAAGGAAATAAAATATTCAGTTCAGCAGCGTTAATACAAGGAAATCACATAAAAGCGGAAATATAATATTACGAAAAAATTAATATTATTCATATAAATAAATATTCCAATTGTCGTTATTCACCTTTCTAGGTGCATATAAAATGTTCAAAACGTGATTTTGCAATGGAAATAATTGTACGATTAGACTGAAAGAAGTGCATAAAAAAACTCACCCCAACTCTGAAAATCCCATTTTAATTCCATATAAAAATCACCCATTTGATGCAACGCAGCAACTAAATTCGGCCTCCTTTCCTCCATTTGCTCCCTCGCTTGTTGCTTCAATTTACGTACTAAAGATGATACTACGAACAAAATTTTTCTTTTTACAACATGTATATTTCTCGTCAAAGTAAATGGCATAAATTCATATTTATTATTTTATTTTATACGAACTGGTTTGTCTATCTCCGTAACTGATTGCTTCGGCCAGTGGACTCCAACCAGCTAGATTCTTCACCTTTACAGGTGCCCCGTGTGCAAGCAATAATTGAACACATTCTGCAATGTAACCAAGTCAATTAGAACAAAATATGTAAGGTCAGTGACGAGTCGTGTTAAATAATTTATCACTATTTGACCTTACACATTTTGCTCTAGTATTTAGAAATAACGAGCGTTAAATTTTCTCGAGGTGTTTGGTTTAAACCGCTATAAAACAGTTTTTAATATATACTTTGTTTGAAATGTATCACGCTCGTTATTTCTAAATACTAGAGCAAAATGTGTAAGAAAAATGTGTAAGTAAATTAACATTTGAATTTTATAGATAAATGATTATCAAACTGCATATTACGTCTTTAATATCTAACACATGGAATAAAATGTCCCTCAAATACTTTAAATACTCCGAAACGAGACAGAAGGATCCGTACCTTTTCTTCCTAACATCACAGCTAAATGCAAAGGTGTATTTCCTGCAACGAAAGACACGAAAGAGTTAAACATTCGGCTTCGTTCTACTTCTCAGCCTCGAACAATTGAATAATACCACGTGTCTTTACTCGTATGTATGTACACACGGAATAAGAGATACATAAAGACTGAATGGACGTAACGCTCCGGCGTCGAAGCAAACCTTGTTTATCCTTCTCGGTAATGTCGTGTGTCCTAATCAAGATGTTGAGCGTCTTCACGTCCCCTTGAAATATACACCTGTGAAGCGGATACTTGTCGCTCTCCTGCGCCATGATCATCGGCATGTGAGTCTCCTATCATGTGTTACAACGGAGGAACCGAACGCAAGACTCGACTACAGTGCGTCCCACGCATGACATCGACGTAGAGCACCGCCGACGTTACAAACGTCACAGTGCACCACGCACGTTTCGCCTTCCGGCGAGCTCGTGACTCGGCATGTCGGACACTTGTATGGATACCTTTACATAACTGTCATCATTCTTCTCTCTGTGCTTTCTTCCCTCCCGCTTTTGTTCCCTCGCCAAATCCTTATCGGCGCTTCCTCACGTTGAACGGCGATACCTCTGTAAGCTCGTGCCTCGCATTCAGCATTATGCTCGCGTGAAATACATGTATGATACGTGTGTATACTTTGAGGCCTAACCGCTCTTTTTCCCAGGCAGGATTATTCAATTGTTGGCAGCGTACGAGCCAGCGGCCGCTGCGCGATGGACGGCTGATGACAGACCGCGATCTTAATCGCGAGCCCCGTTACGTGCGTCCGGATGGCAGCGAGCGATCGTGCGAACGTCGAGCGAGAGGACACTTCCCAGGCGAGGTGTCGGGCTCATAATAATGGCGTTCTCACTCACTCGCGAAACTTGACGGGCGACACGCTCGACGACAATTTGGCGCGCGGCGCGGCGACGTGATCGACACGCGTTGCCGGAACGCACGCGAGTAAGATAGTGTTTCGTGCGCTCGCAGACGGTCTCTGCAACGGCGACCGACGGACCGACCACACACCGGCACACTCGCGGCTCGCTGCGAGATCTCGCGTCTCGCTCCGCTCCGCGCTCCGAAGTCCCTCCGTTCGATCTCGCCGCCTACACTCATTTTGAAGCGGCCACTTTCGGCGCCGCCGGTAAAAAAATTTACTGTTTTGTCATTGAAAATGGTATTATACAGGGTGTCTGATTTAAGAGGATCCTGGAGCGACGCTCGAACTTGATCGAGGTCGATAATGTAGGTCGGAATTCTAAGCTATAATATTATGAATTATCAAATTTGCTTTACAGAATACAAAATCCCTTTGCAGAATTAAAATACACGCAAAAATGAACCACGTGAGTATCGACTTCATATCAAAAACGAAAAAAAATTAAAAATATTCTCTCTTCTTTACCTAACCTAATCTATAAATTCACATAATTTTTGTAATCACATATTTTTTTAATTATGTGTCCTAATGGAATTTACCAAATTCTATATTGTTCTTTAATGTAATCTATGTAATTGTCTGGTGGTATTTCGCAAATACGGATTGCAGAGATCTTATATCAAGCACATATTGTCATGAGTCGACAGGTTATTAAAAAATTTTTGTTGTTTTCAGCATCANTCTTACCACACAATTACGTATTAATGCCTATACTTTAACTCTGTAAAAGGATTTTCCAATCAATGCAGGCAATAAAAAGTTATGTGATTACAAAAATGTTTGGTACCGCGTACCGGCTCCAGGATCCCCTTAAGGTTGCCAATCCGAAAACTGGAGGTAGATGGGGTCAAACCGAGAAGAAAAGTTATGTGCCATTTTGCAAAAGAGCGGCGTGAAAGCGGCAATGGTAGCAGAAAGAGCGAGCCCCCGCCCACGTCTCCCGCACCGCGCTGCTGTCTATCCCTTCTTCCGATTTTTAACAATGAATAACTCAATAACTATTGCGAATTTTGTAAAATGGTATAGGACTTTTCTTCTCGGTTTGACCCAATCTATCTCCAGTTTTCGGGTTGGCAACTTTATATCAGACACCCTGTATATTATCGTTGTCGGATTGACAGTTTCAAGTACTAATTAAAGTGATGAAAAAATCGTAAGATAGGCCGCTCAAAAAATTGTGATACATTAAATTAAATATAATATTCGGCATTTTCTCGCGATTCTCGACGCTCGACGGCGGTAGGCGGCTCGGCGCGCTCCCGCGCCCCTGACTCGGCAGTTCCCGCGCACTCAGCAGTCGTCTTGAGCGTTGACCGGCTGTTGAGCACGCAGCGAGCGGAGCGCAGTGTACCGAAACGCGATCATATCTTACGCACGAAAACGAAATTACCGACTTACGCGAATAATTACATATGTGCGGACATGTCAACAATCTACAAACGACGAGTGCTTATAGTGAAGTGGATATTTCGCACTTACAGCTTAAATTACATAGAAATTTACGCATGATCGAGAGCGAAAGTTATATGTTACTGTTTCATTGTGATATTTATACATATGTGAAAAGTTCTTTCAAGAACTTGCAGAATTTGTCTCGTGTCATATGTATATTAATGATATTTCGCATATCTGGTGAATACGAATCACATTTGATATCGATAGAAGTGCTTCACTGATCCATCGTCGCATTCGCGAGTAATCAACGTACGCGCAATTGTAAATTAATTGAGAGACATCGAACATTACAACCCGATATGGATTATTTCTCAGCCGCTGCGCATCTCGTATCTGTAAGTTATCAGATTATTTTTTATTTTAATTAGTGACAAAGTAAAAAGCCCCAAGTAGAACAGGAAGTCGTATATAATAATGTTAAAGTGACGTTAAAATGACGATACGATGATTACAAAATTCACTTTTCGATCATAATTTAATAATTTTTTTGTCATTTTGATATCACTTGAAGTCATTATCATGACTTTCTGTTTTACCTGGGACGCTTCCCTCCCATGAGTACGACCTTGACGCGGTGGGAGGGCTCTAGTACCCAGATAGAATATTATCCAAGTAAAACTCTTGTTCTGCTTGGATAACATTTAGGGGAAGCTAACGTATCCTCGCCGATGTAATTAAAGGAACGAATCGCAGCCGGTTCGTCGGGTTTGCTTCGGGAGTGCCGTTCAAGTAATCGGACTAATTAAGAGACTTTTTCAAAGATCATTTGAAAGAATATTCTTTCGCGAAAGACTTTTACTGATAATTAGTCCGCGCGCGAGTGTAATAGTCTATTATCCGCGTTTTTTTCCGCGAGTGTCCTGTGCAACGAAGGATGAAAAGGAATCCTGACCAAACCCAAATGTGCTGAGAGGAGGTGGAGGTCTAGGAGAGACCGCGGGCGCCGGCGGAGCGACCTGTGAGTTTCACAGAATTAATCATTTTTTCACATTTATTCAGAGTATTTCAATTTGAAAAGTTAAAAATAATTAGAGATAGAGAAATTATTTAAAATCTTATATTTATTTTTGTAAAGATCTTTTTCGAAAAGTAGATAACTGTGTTAGTAGTATTTCATTCAAAGACAAATTAAATATGCGTAAGAAATTGCCTTTTGAAACCGTGTTTATTTTGTGCGCCTTTTTAATTTGAATTTTATGTTTGTGTGTTACAGAAACATCGTAGCTACGTGGTTGAAAACTCCGCACGTTACGCATCGGATCGGTGAGTGAGAAATGTTTTTATTTAAGTAGTGGATCTACGATTAATTATAAAATATAGAGCAAATATATTTCGATATAATTACCGTTGAATTACGATCAATAAATTATAGTATAAAAATGCAAATATATTTCGATATAATTACCGTTGAATTACGATCAATAAATATAGTATAATATAGTATAAAATAATATAGTATAAAAATGTTACATCTCGTAGATCCATTACTTCAAAATATATGGGTTGAAACGACAAATATTTAATCTTGATCTCAGTTTTTGGATTGTGCGACTGTGTTTAAAGAAATATTCGCACACACAGAGCTCATAACGAGCTCATCATCTCTTGTCATATTATTATGAATTGTCATATTATGAATTGTCGCGTTTTACATTCTTTTTGAACAATATTTTAAAAATCTTAATTAAAATTTGAGTAATTAAATAAAAAGAATCGTTCACTTTAAAACGTAAGATCGATCATTAATAATATTTCGAAACGATCTCAATTAAACCTCTCATACTCTGTCGCCACCTGTATCTATTTTCAAGTGGCCGCAAAACTATAAATTAGTCACCTTTACTTTTTTATACATATTATATATCGGCAAATCATTGATTGCATCGACGAGAAAACTATATTATTCCTACATTAGTCGCGTGAGATGCTTGATATATCCCTATTAACTGCGCAATTTTTATAATTATCAATAACCGGGAGCTGAAAGTGTAATTGAAGAATATTATTAACTATTGATATTCATTTTCTTGCCGACACAAATATTCTTGTAATTAGCTTATAATTAAGTATTAAAAATTTAGGATCATTTATTATTATAATAAATACTTTTTAAATGAATTTAAATGAATTTAAATGAAAATTGTATATTTCGGACACACTAGTATCATATACGTATATTGTCGATAAAGATAAATGAGATTAAAATAAAAATGATGGATTTATTATGACGGATATAAAAAATAAAATATTTTTAATGAGATATTTTTAGTAAAATTGTCTACATTAGATTGAAAATTTTTAAAAAATTATTTAATTCTTATTAACATACATTTATACAAACTTTTTATTTTGTTTTATAAATTACATTTACAATTTAGAATCCAAAAAAGTCTCGAAATTTCCGTTAGAAAATATTCTAATTCTTGCATTTACCATATTAAATCCGCCACTTTAGATTTAGGTGGCTTAAATATTGGGTATTTAAAATCTGCAGTAGACAAATTTTCTTGCAACTATCTCATTGTTTATTCTTTACTTTCGACATATTAAATTCATTTCGAATTTTTTATTATTGCATTTCATTACTGCAAGGAGATTCGAACATTTTATTATATAATAGCATTGTATATTACATAATGTTAGTATATCGAAATATAGAAATTTGTATCGCGTAAAGTTACATTTATGTAATCATCAAGGTTATTTCCGCGCATATCAAATCTTGGATGATTAATTCGAGAATTTTTGGATTTCACCGTGCAAACAATTTTTCACGTTTTATAAAGTTATTTATTACAGTGCTTCTTTATGAAAATCAGGCAATATTTTTAAAAATAAGTTCTATCTTATTTTAATTTAAATTAAAATTTTAATGTGTCTTTATCGAAATTTGACAAAGACACGATATTTTTTCATATATTGAAACGTACATTTTATTACAGGTAATGTTATTGATGAATGCCTCAATTAAATACAAAATTGTCCAATCCCCGCTCATGAACTTTCTATTAGTCTCTAGTTATGTCAGAAGTGCGAGGCTACGCGCGATTGAGCGCACGGTTACCCAGCCGGTTCTTCATTATGACATACAGGAAATATGACACTAGATCTGTACAAGCGTATTATGAAATTGGATTGCACCGAGATGTTATTACGAATGTTATCTAGGAAACATAAATAACCGAAGATAACAAACGTAGTAAAATTTTTATATCCTTCCGCAGATTGGGAAAGAACTATGATGTTCTCAAATATTGAAATAACGAATGTGCTATGAAATTTGATTTGCAGAATTTAATTCTGCAAATAATTGCAAAAAAAAAAGCTTTAAATTTAATTCGATTATTTCTGTATCATATTATTATTTTATAAATACCAGACATAATAATGCATTGGTCAAGAAAACATTGGATTTAGATGGATCTTTTATACATACATATATAAAGTTGATCATGTCCTCTGTCTATATTTATATGGATAAAGTTTATCATGTTCTCTCTTTCTCTAATATCTGAAAAATACAAATGATCAACTATTTAAAGAGGAATGATTTTAAATGAAATATACATATGATGAAAATATTTTGACGGAAATAATTCGCTTCTTTATCTTTATTTTTATTTAAGGTGATCTGTACATTATTTTGTACAGATTTGCATATTTTGCGACGATTTATTGTATGTGTTTGATGTTTGAAAGAAAAATTTAAGTATATGTAAATTTATATTATATTTCAATAATGATAAAATTGCACATACAAATTGCAAAATCTTGATAAAATCTTGATAAAATTGCACATACAAATTGCATTTGTCTTTATCTGCTTTTCAAAATATTTTATAGTCGTTAGTAAATTTCTCGTCACATAATATAATATTCCTAAATAGAATAAAGTTAATTCATCACTATATATAAACGAATTAATAGTTTGTTTTTCTACTCAGTTTATATCATACCTAAAAGAAAATATATGCTGAGCGGAATGATGACAAATTTTCCACTGAATGCTTAATGAACATCGTAATTAGATGCAAGATAAAAGAGAAAAAAAAGTAGTTTTTAATTTACGACGCTGCACGCTGCACAAAACAAAACGTAGACGTATCAATATATTTATAATTAATTAAATTAATACTAATCTATTTTAACATATCACAATTATATTAATTTGAAAGTATTATATATTCAATAATAATATTATAATTTTATCCGCGTATGCGTAATTTATCGAAATTTCAACTTATCGCGAACTGATGTCTTGTAAAGAAAGAAGTGCCTCTTTTGTATTTTATTCTACGAGAAATGTTTAAATTTCTGTGACTAAATTGATTGGAAAAATCTAAAGCACAAATTTGTAAATTTAAAAATAATAATAATAATAATGTCAATTAAATATCCGCGGTATTGAAAATTATAAATTGCTCGCACAAAAAATTTAATGCATAAACGATTCAAGAAATTTTAATTATGGAATTTCATTTTTTTGCTTGCGGCAATATACGTACGATCGGTATGCCTATATGTACTTATGAATTTATACTTCTTTTAGAATGTCTGAAGCATTTAGTATACAATGAGATGAGCAAGCAAGAGGATTGCAAGTTCTGATTGTAAAACGTATTATCAAGATTTTTGTGCGCTGAAATCATATTAAGACACTTTGTGCTGTGCAAAATTGATTTATTAAATTATTTAATAATGAAATATTACGTGAAATTTTTAATGTATGGATATCTTAATTTTTTGTGCTAATTGGAAACAAATCAAAAATTTTAATCGTAAACAAATTCATTGACGTAGCTGAAAGACTTATACGACGATTCCCAGTGATAGAGGCGTGTCAGTTCGTGTAATCGCTAAAGAAATGTGAATAATAGTACTATGGAAAATATCATTTATTGCCTGTACTCAAATACTAAATTTCATTCAAAATCAACATTTATCATTTGTTTTCAAAATCTGCTCTTTAATTAATGGCTTACATTACTCGTTAACTTTTATACGCAGTGTGTTTTTACTAAAAACTAACAAATGCAAAATACTTATATACATAGGTCGACCAAATCCTAACTTAATCGGCGATTAAAATAATAAATTTGGTTAAATCAAAATTTTCTTTATTTTACATTATTTGTGGTTCCTAATGTAATTATTTTCTCCAAATTATACAACAAAAGATTAATTATTCTATCTATATTAACAAATACAATAGAATGCCTATTGCTTGATAAGTTATTTACCGATCTCACGTCAGTAACAACAAACAAATACAAACAAATAAACATAGATACAGTTTATTTACTTGATCCGAATGTTTATTTACAGCAAATGATAAATTAGTATAATAAATCAATTCTTACTAAACAGAATTTGATTAAACCGATCTTCCTTATTAAAATCGATTGGCTCAATTTCAATAAATCGTAAGATTTCGCGCGACCCTGAGTATTCGTACAACACTCGATTATTGTGAGGTTTCTGCATATATTTGTCTGTAGCTGTTCGTTACTCACAGTTTCGTCTTATTCGCCGTGCGTGACAGTTCAAACATTTTCAAACTGTAGTAAAATAAAAAAACACATAATTCATGTTCAGGGATCAAATAATTTATTGTTAAAAGTGTGTTTTTCTAATTTTTTACTGCTAACATACTTGAAACATCTCAAATGAATACTAAGTAAGTACATTTACATAAAACGTACGTGAAAAATAATGAACAATATAAGCAATAGAAACATACAAGTTCTCATTGTTTATTTTTAAGATTTATGATACAAATAAATGATATCATTAACAACATTCATAACATATAAATATTATTAATAATTTAATACATAATAACTCAAAAATTTGATATAAAATAAGAGATTTTTCATTATTCGGAAGCTAAAAGAATTAAAGAAGTGTTTATTATAAAATTTATTAAAAGAATATTAGGATAAAAAATAGACAGAAATTGCCTTGTTATTACGTTTCAGTATTGCAAAATTTTGTTTGTTTAAATAAACTTTTATTTTATGAACGTTATAAAATCAGAAAAATAAAACACATTCTTACACACACACATACACATCTAGCGAGCAATCATGTTTACCCGTATGTATTTTATGTTATGTATGTCGAAATGTGTCACAATCATACAAAATATTTCATAAACTATTAATCTTTTTACAACTTTATCTTAATATTGTTTGTCATGTGGAGTAACTAAAGAAATTAAACTATATAAGAAACCTATATAATTTCATTTCGTAAAATATCAATAATGTTGATTTTATAAAACTGTGAAACTTTCATTTTAACATTAAAAAAATAACTTTTAAGACGAACGTACACACTTTGTATAAATTTTTTTTATTTTGTAAATAGATGTATACATAAACAATTATATATAAGAATTATAAAAACAAATAATTTAAGAGCATTATAAAAATTAAGATATAAAAACATAACTTATAACAAAAAAATTAATTTTACCAAACAATTGACTATGAAAATTGATTAGATTTGATTCGATTGATCTTTAGTCAATAATGAATGATGTCTTTTTTTAAATCATGATTAGCTCAAAGAATTCTTTCGCTTGCTTTATTGCTAAAAAAATTAGATCAAGGTTATTTCAATTCAAATCTCGTTTGCAGAGTTAAGAATAATAAGACATTTTTAAAACGGTGTCTAATTATATATCATACGACGTTGATTGCGGTGTGATACCTAAAACCTAGCAATTTTCACAAATAGAGTTTGAATAATCTCTCTTCACCTTCCTACCTTCATCCTATTTACCTTCACGCAAAATTCCTGTTCTGCATATTAAAATTTCTCAACACATAGCCATACAACGATTAGGAAATATGGATTAGGAATCTAGTTGTTCATAAAAATTCTGTTTTTTTTTATTCGAAAATAAGTAGTTTGTGTTGGTCCCATTAATTATATTTAACCAGTTTAATAATCAGCACGTGTATCGAAAATACATGCAATATCTAATTTGACTAATAATTAATTCTTTAAAAAAATCTGAAAAATAAAAAAAATAATAAAAATTTAAATTTGTCAAAATATGTTGAAATATTATTACGTAATTTAATAAAATAAGAATTAAGAATAAGTTTTTATTTTTTATAAATTGAAATTTAATCAAACGGATAATAAAAATTTAATTTCTTTTAAACAAACTATAAATTTTATAAACTGTAATAATATTAAATTCATTACTAAATATTCAATATAAAAAATTAAAAATTATAACAATTTGATATTTAACATAATAATAATAATATATATTTACTTTACTTAATATTTAATTTACTTTAATATTAAGGAAAGATCAGTGTTAAATAATTGATCAATAGACTAATTCCAATTGCATTTATAGGTTTCTTGAAATACAAACTCGCACTGAATGCTACATTTATATCAAATGATATTGTCAGCACTTACAAATTATAGTTTACGAATATCACGAGTATCGATAACATAATGAGAATGGACATGCAACGTGTTTCCTTCATATTAATGCTTACTATAGTATTGCCGGAGGCAAAATTAAATCTCCGGACAGATTTTGGGAATCTCTTACCATTCTCTCAAAAAGCAATAATCAGCTATCTGTTTCCTAAAGATCCCCGTATAACGAGAGTAAGAAACCCAGATGAAGTCAAGACACAAATAAACAAAGTAACTACATTGGATTTTGTAAGTGCCATGAGATTGCCTTTTAATATTTTATCCCATAAAAGACATTTTTAAAAATAATGTGCATGCTTATAAGATTAATTTAATTTAGACAAAACAGTCTTATTGATACAAAAAACATTTTGTTATATTTATAATCGTATAGCATCAGTAGTAATAAAGATTTCAAGACTAATTATTAGAGGATTGATAGTATTTATCAAACCAAATAAAAAAAAGTCAAATTAACATAGATAGAAAAAATCAAACATCTTTTATGAAAAAAAGATAGAAACGACTTTTATTTTAATAATGTAAATTAATTGCGTACAATTTTGTATAAAAAATTATTTGTTTTGAATAAATTAATAATAATTTTTTGTCATTTTTAAATAAGTATTACGTACAAAAGATTACATAAAGATTATATAAATATATAATAGTATTACGTATGGTAATCATTGAAAGATCAAAAACTTTTTTAATAACGTCCTATATGTCTACGCAGATTGGTTTAATAAAAAAACATGGTTATCCCGCCGAAGAGCATTATGTCACAACGGAAGATGGTTATAACTTGGTGATACACAGAATATCAGGAAGCCCTTCATCTACTAGTAAACAGAATAGAAAAGTTGTTTTTTTTCAGCATGGTATCTTGTGCTCATCTGATTGCTGGGTGCTCATTGGCGCTGGCAAAGATCTTGGTGAGTGTCATAATCTATTGGCAAAATGTCACTATGTTAATCAGATTCTGAATTGTTTCATCATCTAATGAAATTACAACTCCGAGTGAAAATATATTTTTCACTCTCTGCTTATTCTAAATTCGTGGCATTGATCTTCTCGCAGCATATCCATCCGGTTTTAGATCCGATTGTATCAACGTTATTTTAGCTTTAAGCAAAACTTAAACATGTATCTATCTTTTTTTCTAAATAAATAAAGACACATGTCTTGCTTAAAGCCGAAATAACGTTGGTGCAATTAAACCTTAATCCTGGAAATGGATGGGCCGAAAGTGAAATTATTAAATGACGATTGATGTCATTTAATAATTTCATTGATGACAGAAATTAAGAAAATTACTAACAATCTAAGCCATAGAATTTTCAATATTTGAAATCATAATTCTGGATATGATATGAAGTAGCTACACATATATTCACACACACGCAGGTGCGCACCCACGTGTATCCCTTTTAGTTAAAAATAAAATAAATAAAATACAAGTGAAATCAGATGTTCACCTTGACTTCACTCTTGAAGTATAATGGCCACTTCAGTAAGACAACTTTGATAGTGAAAGTTTTTTTGTGACTGTTAAGGAAAATAGATCAAGAACAACCGGTAAAAGTAGAAAATAATAGTAATTTAAATTCAAGTGGATTAAATTTTGCAAATTTAACTAAATCAATTTTATTAGAAGAATCTTGCTGTACTATCTTCTAAAATTTGACAAAGTTATATTAAGTTAAAAAAATATAAATGACACTTTATTACGTCCGAATGAAGTAATATGATAAACTTAATAAAATTATTTATATAAATCAAAGTATCTTTTTTTATAAATTTTATCAATTCATATAATTTCAAAAGATTAATTATTATATATGTATATATAATATAATAAAAATATATTTATCATCTTGCGTTTAAGAGAAACTGATAATATTCACCCGAATAAATAAAGTGTTCGGCATAAATACATGTCCTAAGAAAAAAAGAAAACCTATTACGTTTTTATAAGAAAGTACGACTATTAATAGTTATTCCAATAAGAGAATTAATTATGCATATCTTATTTTATCTTATTTTACAGCATTTTTATTGGCTGATCAAGGATATGATGTGTGGTTGGGAAATGTGAGGGGAAATACTTATTGTAGGTCACATGTAAAATTATCTCCACGAATTAGAGACTTTTGGCGATTTAGGTAAAATTTTATTTTACAAGAATTATTTTTAAAAAATATTCTTTGTTTATTTCAACTTATTAATTTAAATAGTCTTTAGTTACTTTTTTTCTTATCTCTTGTATTTTATTAAATTCATGCTAGAAATTTCTTCTCAAATTTCCAATTAAAATTTATTTTTCCATAATAAAAATTATGAAGATTCAAAATATTGTATATACACAAAGTGTACAGAGATTATACATTTCGATATTTTTATTTTAAAGAATTTGATTCTAATTAAATTAATAAAAAATTTCTAACTAAAAGAATTATCGTTGGTTTTGCGATTTTAGAAGGTAGTAAAAGAAAAAAATAACATTTACTTTTATTATCCAGCTATCACGAGATAGGAACGAGAGACCTGCCAGTTATGATCGATTATGTACTCAATTACACAAAACAAAAGAATCTGCGATATATCGCTCATTCATTGGGAACTACTGTATTATTTACTTTACTATCCACGAAACCCGAATATAATGCAAAAATAAAATTAGGTATTCTTCTTGCTCCGGTCGCTTTTTGGAAACAAGCATCTCCTGCAATAGAACATGTTCTTGGTAAAGTGCCAAAAATTAAGGTAAAGAAAGAAATATGAAAATTGAATTTTAAGTGAAATTAAAACATATTTTATTATATATTAACATTGTTTCCTAATAAGAGAATACTTTTTATTAGCACTGATTTTATTATTATATTATTATTGAAATAATTATATTATAATAAAATTATATATAATTAATGAAGTTATATACCGTCTATTAAATATAAATAATTGGATGACTAAAACATTATTATAATATTATGCATTTGGTCGCAAATTATTTATATCATGTAATGGCAACATTTAAGATTTTTACTTTATCGATTGTATAATTGAAGAAAATTTCAAAATTTATATCAAAAAGTGATAACATTAATTATGCAATGCATATAATTTCTTATATGTCTGTATCATACAGTTTGTGCATTTTAATATTTGCAAATTTACACTAATTGTTATTATTCTATTATTTTATTACCATTCATTGTATTTTAGAAATTAGTATAAATTATATAATTATTTTGATATTACATTATATATTTTGTATAGTTTTTATTATAATCTTTTATATTTACATCTATATATATTTATATTTATAGTATATATTTATATTTATATTTGTTTATTAGGAATTTCTCGATTCCAATGAAATATATGAATTAGGTTCTTTATCATCAAGGAGCATCACGATCGGAAGAACATTATGCGCAGATAATACAATTACTCAGCCTGTTTGCGTTGCATTAGTATTTCTATATGTCGGAGCCGATCCAGCACAACTTAATACTGTATACATTATATGTATATCTCTAACTTAGCACGATTTTTGACTTATCATACACTGCTATCATATTTATTGCTCTTAAGGATCATAAACAAAATGAAATTAAGGATCATTACAAAATAAAATTTTTATATTTTAAAATCCAACAAAATTGTTTTTAACAAGGTCATTCGTCATTGCAGACGATGTTTCCAGAACTATTATCACATTATCCGGCCGGCACTTCCGTGCAAACGTTACTTCATTTGTATCAAAATATTATTTCACGTAAGTAGTACTTTCTTTTTTAAATTTAAATTTAAGTATAAATTATTACATTAATTACATGAGGAAAGAAATATGAATGAATTGCGCACTTAAAAAATTTTGTTTATATACTATGAATTTTTATTTTTCTTTTCTTCCTATTATCTTTATTAATGATAAAATGTCTTAATAATTAATCTTTTCAGCACGTTACTCGCGATCACGTGATACCATATGTTTATCTAAATAAAACTAAAATGTTTTCTCATCCTTCTAAATATTTTTTTAATTTTAATATCATATTTATGTGGTATCATAAATTACAAAATTCATATTGATTGCTGCAGATGAATTTGAAACTTACGATTATGGCTATTTCGACAATTACAAGCAATACGGGCAATCAACACCCATATCATATGATCTTAACAAAGTTACTGCGCCTTTAGCTTTATTTTATGGCGCTAATGATATACTTGCTCCAAAATCGGTAAGAATTTTATTTCTTATAATAGAGAATTCTTTGGCTAAAAATATATATTCAAGAAAAAAGTTATAAAGTAATATAACTAATATGAAAAGAGTTCTTAAGAAATAATAGCTTATATTTCTCAAATTAATATTATTAATTTTATCATTTTTTAAACTTTATTTTCCCAGAACGTCCTTGAGACATATAGGCATTTGCCGAATGTTATTCTGCTGGAGGAAAATCCGTATAAATTGTTCACCCATTCAGATTTTCAGTGGGCCATCGACGGAAAAGCTTTAATATATGACCGTATAATAGAAGTACTTTGGGAATTTGAGTCGGGGTGGCGAACGTGGACAAATGATGAATCATTTTATTTTTGATATTTTTTTTATTAAAAAATTTATTTACTTTCGGATTATAAAGATGTCTGTCTCGATAGAAAAATTAATAAGTTTAGTGCCCGTAAAATGCTACAAATTATCCTCTTTTGACGAACATAATAAAAAAATATCGTTGCATCATCATGACAATGCCATATTACTACAAAAACAATATTTTTTAAATTGGCACATTAACTAAGAAATATAATTTAACTTTAAGATAATATTAAATAAATAATATATGTATTTTTCTTATTTCTTTGTGTAAAATTCTGATATGTAATATATCGATTAATTTTATCATTATTATTAAACAATTTTTTCTTGTGTTTCAAATGTAAATGTAATCTCTCTCTCTCTCTCTCTGTCTCTTTTCAAATGTAATATTATAAACACTTCTAAATATTCTCCAAAATTGTATATATTGTGAATATATTGAATTTATATATTGGAATTTTCATACTCTTATTACAATGAACAAATATTTTTCCGTTTTCATTCCTACTTGTGATACTACTGCTGATTACGTAGTATTTATTATGTATTTGTATTTATTAAAAATTCTGAGATAATAATTGTGAATTTATTTCAGTATTAAAAATGTCATTAACGCATCAACGAATTAAAATTTATATGATTTATTTTATTATAATTTACAAGCAATCACATAATGTACCGACTTTAATAAAAATTTGCAGAATCTAGGGAGAATGACTTGCAGCAGCAATCGAGTAAGTTTTCTCACTTATTTTAATAATCACTCATTATATCTACCTACGCATTTACAATTTGAATATAATAATATACAAACAATAAATATTATTGCTCTTTTGTTTAACGTTTATTTTTACTTTTGCGGAATAAATGTCATGGCAACGCGAACGGATATGACACTTATAGTGTCGATATTAACAGTAAAACAATCATCACTTCAACATTTCTAGAAGAATGTTATATATTATGTACAGTGTGATACACAATTGTATTTCAGAAGTAATGTTTCTCTCGACTGAAGCTATAGTTTCTCATCTAAACCAAACTGGCAGTACCAATGTTGATGACAACGTTGTCGGCGTTTCTCTCGTAAACTGTTAAATCGTGTCGCCTTGGTTGTTCCAATAAGGCAACGAGCTGTTCCCCACTCGTGAATGATCCTGTCGAAGGTGACAAGATCACATCACATTCCAGCTGACCTGCGCAGAGATGAAATGATATTTCATGTAGTATTCTCTTTTCGTCTTTTAGAAAGACACGTTCTTGGGTGACGAAAAAATTCCAAGTAATTCAGAAATTCTGTTTTAAAAGTACTAATTAATTTAGAGCAATTAATATATTAAGTAAATATTTAATAAATGTATATATTTGGCAAGTATATATTATTGTTTATCTGAATTCGTGTTGCATTAGCTTTCTGTATTTACCTGACAACGAGGGCGACGCGCCTTTGCTGGAGCCGTACATGCGGGTGCTGTATCCAGAATCGTTATGGGTGTCGTGCAGAGGCGGTGTTGGACTGTACACGGGATTACGTGATCTGTACGGCATTCTCGCGATACTGTCATAAGGCATGGAGATGTCTTTGGAGATGATCTTTCTACAGTTTATCTCTTTATACGTTTTCAGTTGTTCAACATCGTCATCTTCCCCTTCGCTGCTCTCGCTTTCGTTATCTGTGACATTAACGTCGATGGACGTTAGAATAGTTTTCTTCGAATCAGGGTGCATCGAATTAAATTGCGCGTCAAGAGCAGCATGAAATGTCGACGAATGTAAAAAAAAAAATATCTTTATAATATACAGTTTTTAAATTAAATCGAAGTAAATTATTTCTTTCTCTCAGCTGCATTGAGCTGTGCCAATTTTTATGATCTCATTAACTTTAACGTACTTTAGTATTCGTGAAACGCGTTACATCACCTTGAGAATGTACCCTCTGACTTTGCGAGCACTTGGTATGTTCATCCAGACTGGCCTGTTCACTGCCTCCGGAGCGAATTCTTCGCCAACCATTATGCATATCAGGTACTTGCTGAAACCGCTTGATCATCTCATGGACGCTGCGGCGACCGTTCCATTCCGTCATATTCCCGTCGCTAATCTTCTGGATCTTATTTTCGTCCACGGACATGTTCATGCCGTGCGTGTCATACGACACGCAATTCTTGAAAACGAGAGACAAATATATTTTGATTAATTATACATTAATTTAAAGTAATTAATAAATTATTTAGATATCTAAATGACTAACATTATAAAAGGAAAATTTTATTGTTGCAAAGTTCCTTATTTTAATAGATAGATTAATTTATGGAACATGATGACAAATTGATTGCGGAAATCAAACAGAATCTACTCAATTCTTTTCACAATTCTGAATTCTATCGGATTCCTTCATAAGCAACAAAGACAATAAGTAACTTGTTAAATTATAATTTCAAATCATGCACACCAATGTACAATTACTGTTTTTTATTATTTTTTTATAATTATTATGTCGAACAATAATATAGTTCAATCTTACTCTTTGCTGACGTCTCCCCTTCACAGGAACTGAATCTGCCGGCGCCAAGTCTACGGACGAGGCTCCACCCTGCCTAATGGCTCCGTCGAACGTTTCGTTCAATTTCGGAGGAATGTCCAGCACTCTGAGCGTTGATTTAGCTACTCCAGATCCCGAGGGTAGGTCCCTCATGGATGTACTAAGTCTAGGTATAGCGGGTATATCGAGATCATCTAAACTTCCACGGTGAACTGGCGTTTCGCCGGGAATCTCAAAGCTGCGATCCTGCGGTCGATCGTCTAACAGATCCTCCAGTGATCTTGTTCTCGTCGGTAGTATCACTTCTGACTGATTGTAATTGGTTTTCACTGGCCTCTCGCTGTATCTACCTCTCCCGCCTCGTTGTAGACGGTGCTGAAGATGCGAATATCTCTCGTCGCACCTGGAGCGCTCCTCCTGGACGCACCTAGTCAACTCCGAGATTTGTCCCCTAGTCCTTCTTTCCAGATTGGCCACTTTCAGGTCCAGCTTCTCGTGAGCCTGATCGATGTGCGCTTTCAACTCGGCCTTGTCGCGTTCCAGCTTCGCCTCCATATGTCGGAAAAATGGCGCGCAATAACACGTATATCCCACACCCACCGGACCCTTTCTGATGTTGCCCGCCAGATCCAGATAGTACTGTTCACCCCGTCCTAAAGGATCCGAGGGTAGCGAGTCTAGACGGGGTTGAGGGAACGCTTCCGGGTCCGGATAATAGTGGCAACCGTAAGGCGACCATTGCCGGCCCATGATAGCTTTTTCAAAGCGGACTTTGTGCTGCTTATTGTTAGATTTATATTTCTTTCGGTCTTTCTTCGAGCTGCTTCCGCCGCCACCGCTGGTACCGCTTCCGGTCTTTTCTCGTTTTTTATCCGACTTCATTGCCTTGCCTGATAAAATTATCAAAGTAATAAAATATACATATATTAAATGATTAGTTAGTGATTTCATACAAGCTACTTGATGCGAACGAGATTCCTTGCAAAAAGAAAAAAAACACCGATTCGGTATGAGCACGAGCATCATTCTTTACAATCATTAAAAAGCTATAATTTATAATTATGTAATAATTAAACTTTAGCCTTACCGTCGTCTATTTTACCATCCACCAAATCGTCTTCGCGGCTTTTACTGCGGGTCCGACTTTTGCCGCGTGCCTTGGAAATAATTTCCAAAATTTCGGTGTGATTCTTACGGCGGGCAATATCCTTTGCCGTTTCACCTTGTTTATTCCGTAGACTTCGATCACAACCAGCTTCCAGGAGAATGCGCGTCAATTTTCGACGGCCCATCGCTGCGGCTATGTGCAAAGCGGTGTCACCGTTCTAAGAAAAATCAGCATAAAATTTGCGAATAATTAAATGAATAAATATATACATCGTACGATAGCTAATTGTAAAGTTGTTTCTTAACAATTAATTAATAAGTTTTCAGAGCATAAAAAAGGATGATTTTAAGAATATATAATATTACGATTTAAAAAAAATAGCACGCCATGATGAACAGCATTCGTAAGAAGTAACGAAATACGTATTATTTAATAGAAATCTCATACTTACTTTGTTTTGATCAGACACCTTGCACAGAGCTGAGATTAGTATACGCATTACACCGGCGTGACCATAACGTGCCGAGGTGTGAAGCGGAGTATCGCCGTACTGAAATAAAATTAAAGACCTAATTTCTTGAAGAATAAATATAATTTATGGTATTTTATAGAAAAAAATATTCTTTCCTTTTCTCTATTTCTCTGTAGCAATTACAATAATTGCATAGAAATATTACTTATATCAACATTATCATTTATTACAAACGAATTTTTTCCTTAAAAATTTTATTATCGCTCCTAAACTGTTTAATATATTTTATATATTTAGAATATATTATTGCATTATTTTCTGCACATTTACAATGATTTTACGTTATTATCTCTCTGTATTTCTACGAAAACAAAATTTACAGTATTACATAACTGTATGCAGTCCATTTTCAGTTTCTAAGGATTTAGCTTCACACATTATTAACATTAAATCCCTCTCCTTATCTTCCGATCCACGCGCCGCGAAACACGATAAAGCGGTTGGAAGGAAGAAAGAAAGAATCGATAGATCGCTCACGTTGTTCTGAAGATCGGGATTGTTGCCGGCTAGGAGGAGTTCTCGACAGCTTTGATTATGGCCGTTTTGACAGGCAAGGTGAAGCGGTGCAAATCCGGCAAGATTCCTGGCATGCAGTGGGGCCCGTTGGGTCCCGAGGGCCTTCGCCAGAACCGCCACGGTCCGACTGTAACCACGCCATGATGCCTCGTGCAATGCCGAGTTTCCATGCTGAAAACACGCAGACATATTCATCGACGGTTGCACGGTGCCCGGCAACCCAAACTACAAGGTGTCTCGGAACAGACACGGATCAATCCCAAACATGGAATTTATATAACTGTTTATATAATAATCCTCGAATTTTTAATCGTAAAATCACATGTCTCAGCACATCTCTCCGTTCTTCTAGCTGTACCTTTCAGATTTCAAACGGAGATTATTATCTCTATTTCCTATTGCAGAGGATAGATCAAGAGCCACCGAAGATCTATTATATTCGATTTATTATTTTATTACTTTCCATGTTGATCCTTTTATTTCGAATTAAGCAAATTGAGAAAACTTTTTATGAAATTAATTTTACAGGTTATTGTGAAATCTACGTTAAAAAATTACACGACTTATAATATTAACTTTAAATAAAATGACTGTTTTTCCAGTAGATGAAAATTTTTAGAAAAATGTGTATAAGAATTACAGTAAAAATATAAATCTTTCCCTCTCTGTCTCATCGTCCTACACCACTCTTGTTCTCTTTTTCTCTTACAATTAGCTAAAAACTTTTAAATTTAAGATTGTAATTGGAATTCACATGAATCTGTAAAATTAACTTTTCTACAACACCCTGTATATCTTGAATATATATATGCATATCTTCGACTTGTGTTTTACTTCATGTTTTGCGAATAGCAACGTGTAATATCCGTTAATAATGATCGTTATCATTAGTAAGTAGTAACACGAACACTAGTCAATCTGTGCAGAACAAATGCGGCGTTAATTCATCTTTAGTATGTTTTCTGAACCTTCTATTATCTTTTTCATCGCAATCTCAACAATTATCTTCGTTTGATGCATTATTTAGTTTAGCACGATTTAACATCAGAGAAAAGTTTTTATATTTACAGTATATGAGTATATAAAACAAGCCAACGCAAATATTTTACTTAATCTACATTTGTCCGGTCTGCGGGTAATATACAGAAAATTCGTATGCATTTTTGATTTAAATGTTGGATTCAAAATTAGGAATAAAAAATTTTTTTACAACAATATTAATACGAATCAAATAGCTCGTCAATCTCAGACATTTGTAAATTTAAAAAGAGACATGACTGTAAAATATTCCGTACTGAAGAAATACTAAATTCTCCATGAAAACAATTTTATACGCGTGTTTCATGTAATACCGCGCAACTTGTGACATAACGTATAACTGTTTAAAAGAAAATTAAAAAAATTTAGTACTACAAAGTGAAAAGTGATCAAGTTGACGTTTTTACGGCAACGTCTAAACTTAAATTGCGAAACAACATATTTAATTTAAAAACTACCTTACGACTTTAAAAATAACTCAATTTTCAGCATTATTGTAATAATATATATAATCAAGGCAGCTCTCAATTCGTAATATCGGTTTCTATGAGATTTATTACATCGGTAAATTGAAATCCTCATCGCCAGTTCGCCAACGACTTCACAAAAGTCGCCATGACATGCCGCGCGCACAGCGCGCGGTCGCGCAGCTGGTGCTCACAGAACTGGTGTACGGTACACGGTGTAGCGCAACAAAGGAAAAAGGCGGATGAGGCAAAAGAGGATGACCGAGAGACTTACAACCGCTCGCCCATACTCGGCGAACAGTCGCTGGTCGATGAACCGTGCCATGCCACTCGCGACAGCATCGCTGCACACATTTAACCCATACGTGTACAATGCTGCCCAGTATATAGGGTGTCTCATTGGAAACTTGGAGAATTTCACGTAATTTGAGCATGCTAATTATTTCTCTCTAAAGACTAGAGAATAAATTGGATAACTGTAAATGATGAAAGAGTCGAATTAAGATACAGTATAATTTATCCTGTACATAGAAAAAGATTCAGATATCAGAAAAATATTTAATCTTTTATTTTAGCAATCACACATAACTTGAAAAACATGAAAAATGTAATAATTTATACGTAAATTTTCTTTAGGTAAAGATAATTAAAAAATATATTAGAATTATATTTCTAGTGAATTAGTAATAGGTTGTAGATTGTAGATTAAATCAAGTTTTAACGGAAGGAGAAAGGTAACAGAAAAGGAGAGCGAAAAAGTTTCAAAGATAGATAATTGCAAAGATAATTTTTTGTTCTAAATAAGTCTTATCTTTCATTATCTTTTTCCAAGAGAGTATTTTATTTCTGTACAGTTCATTTCTTTCTTCTGATTATCTATACGAAAAAAAGGCGGAATGATAAGCTGGCAATTAAAATGTTCGATTTTCGCCAAAAATCTCAGTTACTGATTTAATCTCTTTATGATTTTAAATTACAATATAAACAAAATTTTTTTAATATGTTCATGAAATTTTTAAAATAGATAATTTTAAAATTATTTTAAAAATGTGTTACAAATTTCAAATAAAAACCTATTTTATTAATTACTGCAATCGCGTGAAAAGACGATCAATTTACACGTGATTTTAAAATATAAATAAAATTTTATAATATATATGTCTCTTAATCAAGTAATAATCAATTTTATAAAATCTCTAAATTATTAGCATTAAATCCCTTATATTATAAATTTCAAACAATTTTTAAAATTTGTTAAAGCTTTAAAAATAAAGACAATTTAAAATGCAATCGATTTACCCGCGCTCGCACACATATACACATACAAAGATTTAATTATATATTTCCCCGCTCAAACGCACACCTATTAAAATGTTGAAACATTTTTATAAGTATATTAACAAATTATATCTTTATTAAAAAATTACTTATTTTTATTTTGAAGCTATTCGGTATATTATATGTATATTATGCGTATTGATTTCTACAAGTAACAAATACTAAAAATTAATTTAAACTCTTGAATGTAACTGCATATCGCTAAAAATCATGAGAATGAAAAGCATCTAACATGTGAATATGTTTTTAGCACTTTTCCGTCACATGTCAGGATGGCCGAGCGGTCTAAGGCGCCAGACTCAAGGTTTATAACCTTACCCGTCTATGACGGGTGTGTCGGAGGCTTCTGGTCCTCTCTGAGGGCGTGGGTTCGAATCCCACTTCTGACAAATTTTTTTTATTTTTTTTTTCTTCGTTATTAATCATCACGTTATTATCTTGATATCATCATTTTATCGTAAAAACGTCCCGTCATGACAAATCACAGATAATTTCGAATAGTGCAAGTTTAAATCCCGCGCGCTAACTTGATCTTTTTTTTATATTTTATACTTTTATAGCTTTCATATTATGATTATCGCATGAAATATTATTTCACATTAAATTATTTTTATTATTATATTTATGCCTAAGTTTTGATTATTGTTACACATTCAATTACTTTTTATTGTTATATTTATGTCTTTTAAAAAATTACCGTACATTGTATTAGGGAAGTAAGATCGAATCTCTTTATTTCAATTCTTTCTAAGTTTAAATTAAGGTAGTCGCACGTTCATGCTTCTAAAAAAAAAGAGAAAGAAGTAATTTAGGAGATGATCGATTGATGATAGATATTTCTAACAACGCCGGTTAAACGAGTTAAGCACCTAAACGCTTAATACGCAACGATACCGTCGGTCAATCCTATTATTTTCTATCGCTTATTGTTAGACCACGACGAGCATGCGAGTCTCGTCGCGAGATATTTAATAACGTTCGATACCCAGGTACCACACGGTGAACATCGCTGTTCATTCAAGGTCACGCTGTAATAACGGATATCAAGTATCCAGGTACGTAACTACGCCGGTTGTGTGTACACCACGCGGTCGCACATTCGCGGATATACAGTGTACGAATGCTTCTCCCACGCGTACGTTCGCCAGGTATATCCGGCGGGACGTTGCGCCGCGTTGAGGAGCGTTTTAATGTATTCACCCCTCCTATGAAAAGGAGAATCGGACCGGGCATGCTAATTGCCCGCGGAACAATAGTGGGATTCCTTCGGCCGGGCATGCGATTCCCCGGCCAGGTTGTATCGTACATCGGGAATAATTTCGTTTTATTTCAGCCCACGTATGCGTATGCGCGCAACATGAGCGCGTATTCCGCCGCTTTTTACGACTCGTCCGTTCGATATCCAGCCGTGACGATCGACCGATGTCGACGTAGTACACGCGGATAGAAGTAATTTGTTCGGTTAAATTACGCCTAGACAGTTAAATTGTTTTTACCCCTCACGAAGAACATACGTTGATATCACGTGCAGTTTTTGTCAATCTGCGAATTATCGATTATTAATTTAGAACATGGAAAAACGGAAATATAAAAAACGGGAATATAAAAGAATTTCTTTTTGTGAGAGAAAGTAGGTCTGCTTTTTAAATTGCAAATAAATGTAGATTGCACAATAACGTGCGTGTTCATAAAATGAAGATTTTAGTAACAATGTCCAATTATAAAAATACAATTATCTCGAAATCTATAATTGTGAACACTTTGCGTTTAATAAAGAATATTGATTTATCTGTATCATCTTGTATAATTAACTATTGTAGTATAATGCCAGGAAGAAGAAGGATATGAAATATGTATACACGTCTTCTGAAATTGCTAAATACTCTTTATATCTAAATATTTTATTGGTAAAAGTCATTCATTAACAAATCTCTCACCCTAATATTTTAATCATTGCGTAAGAAATTATATTTTCTTCTAATTTTTCTTGTTGAAGTAACTACGAAGCAGGGATATTAATATAAAAATAGATAACTATGTCAGGAATATTGGTTTTCATAACAGTTGATTATAGATTTTCAGGGTAACTACCCTTCATAGACCGTGTGGCCTAACGGACAAGGCGTCGGACTTCGGATCCGAAGATTGCAGGTTCGAATCCTGTCACGGTCGACGTCTTTTTTTCTTTCTATTTTTTTTAAAGATACGTCTATCGTACAAAAACAGATATTATAAAATGATGCTTGAAAAATATGTATGAAAGGGTAAAGATGCACGAGTTATATTTTGCGATATTGAATTGATATAAATCGACAATTAATTATATGAATACATTATCAGTTTAATTTGTTATCAAACTTATAACTGATTAATTTTTTATCTTTTATCATTTTCTGTTATGCTATTAAAGTAATGGCATTAGTTTACCTGTGACCGTTTATAATTTTCTTTTTTGCAGGATTTTAAAGACAAAATTTAGTTAAAAATTCTACACTTTGCTATTCATAATACTTTATACAATATGTTTTTTAAAAGTCGATGAAAATGAAATTAAAACCCAAATGATCATTGATATTAATTTCCTGCAAAAACCGTAAAATTTTTAAGAAAACTTGAAAAAGTCTTGGAAATTTCTCCAAGTTTCATGTTTGCACAGTTTTCTTAAGATTAAAAGAAATAAAATGTCTAATATATTTATATCTAAATAATTCGTATGCAATAATATAAAATTACATATTAATATAATTATCAATTAACACAGTCATTTTTATTTTTAATTAGATTGTTGTAATTATTTAAAATCGATTTCAAACTTATTCGTCGAATATCGTTTTGAACCAAAACGACAACAAGTCGAGTCGAAACGTAACGAAAAAAGTTTGTGCAGTGATTAATGTTAATTTATTTTAAATACTACGATCAATTATGTTAGAAAACATGTAGATTTACTTGCTCGAAATTATTTTTATGAGAATTACTCGTTATATTTCCATTCCACTCTATGTTTAGAAATATTTAGTATATTCCGGAAATTTGATATTTTCATCATCTTTGTTGAAACTAATAGTTTTTATATTTCAGAGTATGCGAAAATATTTAATAAAATATTACAGAATTTATGCAGCACTACTCACATCGTCGGCGTCGCTAACGTCGACGCCCTGCAGCAACAGGATCTCGCACACTTCCACATGGCCACCTGCCGCGGCCAGCAATAGGGGCCCCCGGCCATTCTGAAACGCGACAGGAATCCTGAATATCTTCGCGCGACCGTGCATGCTCGATAAAACTTACTAATTAAGAGCCGTGTACCGAAAACATTCGAGAATGAAACTCTTCTGGTAATGTCTAATAAAATTTCTCAATCAACTATATTTAATCTCTATGGTACAAATTAACGTTGCACAAAAATTTCTTTTTTACAATTGAACCTTTTAATTATTGAGCAAATTAAGATTTCAGCGACAAGTGTTTTTAGCTTCTTCAATTTTATATTCTTTATACTTGACAAAAGTTAGTTAGTTTTTTTACCACCTTCTTCACGATATTATTAATTCGAAATAACCGTCTCATTCAAAATTAATTTAAATTAAAAAATTCTGTGAATTATTTTAAAAGTAAAATTCACACATGCGCATACGCTGTCCAAAGTTGTCGAAAAAAATTAAGTTTTACTATTCGTGAGCAACTATGAAATTGTTAGTCTTAACAAG
This sequence comes from Tetramorium alpestre, assembly GCA_021460005.1. Lineage (NCBI taxonomy): Eukaryota > Metazoa > Arthropoda > Insecta > Hymenoptera > Formicidae > Tetramorium > Tetramorium alpestre. Next base: position 237,764 of record JAJVSH010000155.1, on the reverse strand, counting down.
AGCTTTTCTAAATTTTTGATAAATTTATTGTGATTGTTCGAAATTATTTTGGAAATCGATATTACTTTTCAGAGAAATGGCGATTAAATCAAATCCTATGCGATGCGGAAATGTCTTAAATAATTTAAATTATTTAACATTATCAATTATTGAATAATTTTAAAGTACAAGTAATTTCAATACGCACGTGAATCGATCGAGTGACTTATTTTTTTTTTATATTTAGTAATACTTTAGAATTCTTTAGACAAATGTATCATATGAATGTTTATATGCGTTCTAATCTAACAACGTAACTATAATGCATGAGAAATCATACGACAGTGAGATAATTAATAGACGAAATTAATATATTGCTGCCAGTCGCCTTCGAAGCCGTTAATAAAGTTTTCCAGTCAGCACCGCGAGCAATTACATGTGGAATTCAATTTAACGCCTTACGGTAGTCTTAACTCTCTTAACGATATTAATCAAGTTATTGAGAATCATTTTTCAACTTCATTCTCTTCATCTCATTTTGTTTCTTACAAAGTAAATACAGAGAAAAGCACTTTTTGTTTAATCGCAATTTTTCAAGTACTAAAATAGTGCATCTTTTTTTTAGTCTTCACAGAGAGATTACTTGTGTTATTTTAAATTGTGAAAATTTATCTCTCAGAAACACTGTAATCATAGTAAATCATAGTAAAATATCGAGAGAATTCTATTAATAAATATTGCACATTACAAAATATGTAGAATAATCAAATATTTAGAATACATTTGTGCAATTTTATAAAAAAATCTCTGGATGAAGAGTTATATATGATTACAATATATTCAAAAGTCAGTAATATGATTTCTTTTTACAACTGGTTTTAAGTAAAATCGTACGAAATTGTGAAGTTACATAAATTACATAAGAAAATGTCCAACAAATATGTTAAACCAGTTAAACAGATAATCCTTGTGTGTATGTGTTGTGACTTTAAGAATTTGACAGTTAAAAAAAACATACCTCATCAGGCAACGGTTTAACGTTTTCGTTGAGCAAGCGTGCAACTCGATCAACGTCACCATGAGCAGCTGCCTCGCGCAACTTTTCTGCCATTCCAATCGCACATCTGTAACCAGAACAATACACATCACTTTAAATATAGTGAGTAACATACATTTTGAAATTGTTTTGTAATTTTGATATGCTTAATGTGCGCTTAATAACTACCTTTCACGCTTTATTTTACAATTAGCAGACTCCCATTGTTTATCTAACTTTAAATGAGTTATGTCACTCCTTAAAAATAATTAAACTTGCTACGTGTGTATTGCCACGAATACTTTCAACGATGACAATAACAGTTTTATACGTTTAAATATATTCTAGTAAAAGCTATCTTACAAACTTTATAGTTTGCCAAAAATAATAAATTCTTGAAAATTAATCTTATCTTTGGACATCCGAGCTTTAATTGTAAGTCCTTAAGTGGGCAGAATTTAAGTGCAATTTATTCACGAAGATAAACGCGTTGAAGTTCAAGAAGATATTAACCACGATAGCTTCTCCAATGGAGAATTCTCGTTAAGAAACAATCAATTTCTCTTTCTCTGGAATCAAGAGGGGAATCCGTGGGTGAGGTTTGTAGTTTTTCAGCATCCAGTATTTATTTTATTTCCCGCATTCGCGTCGTATAATCCGTGTAACGTGCGGACAGTAAATTATCCCGATGTCTGGCGTGGCAGTATATAATCTAGGATCCGAAGTGCGTTCGCGCTAATGAGATAGACTTACGCTTCCCCGACGGAGCAAGACTCGTCGTACGTTTGTAACATTAATCTCGGTCGTGGTTATTTCTTTATAGCGACTCTCTATAACGACTCCAGAAATAACATTGATGTGAACCAATGATAGTACACGGCGGGAGAATTTATGAGCGATTCGTGAAAGTACCGTGAGGTGCGAACTAATATGTAATCTATAAGTGAAAACTCTCTCTCTCTCTCTCTCAATAATTTCCGCATTTTTTACACAAAATATATTAAAAGGTGTATACTGATCACTCTCTTTTCCTTTCTTTCTCTTATGTCACATTTATAACGACAATAATGTCGTAAAAAGCGAGTCATAAAAACACAGCGACGTTTGACGTGCCATAGAATGATTTAATCTTTACTTTTATCTCACAGTTTCGCGAGACATATTTTTCTGGACATATTTCCAGACGTTAATGCTGCCAGGAAATGACGTTGCAGATGAAGGATTAAATGTATGAAAATATGTTGCGCGTATTATTGTGGTCAGTGGTGCGATTGCGTCTCGCCCTAAAAATAATGAGAGGCGCATCCGGTCCATCCTAAGTTATTAGTGATGTAATGCCGTTATGCGTCGCAACACTGAATTCAAATATCCAGAGACGGCGTGTACCGCGGAATCACGCTTCATCGATTCAAATGCAGATAGGCGCGAATTACTGTGTACTTACATGCATGAACGATGTTTTCCTCTCCTTATTGACGCGAGTCGTAATTTTCAAATTTGCCTTAATTGAACCGTCTGCGGTAAATCGATGGTAAATCCAAATGTCTATTTTTCAAAGGAAAATGAAGATTCAAAATCATGACTGCGTACTTTTATAATAAATTGCATGAATAAATAACTATAGTTAAGTAAGAACTTGCGTCTAAAACATCTAAATTTTTAACGGTTTCTCTAATGATTTCCATTCTTTTTCAATATGTGTAAAATTAAGGAAACTCTTTTCTTTGTTGCAACATAATCTTTCCACACTGTATACGCAGCTTTAAATAACTATACTTAAAAACTTTTGTAGACTTTCTTTCATCATATATGCTTTTTAAAGCTCGTACGATTAAAATAACGTATACATTTATAAAACTAATTAATTTTCGAATTTAAACTTTCTTCCTTTTATTGAATTTTATTGATATTATCAAAAAACTGTGAACAGTAAATCAAATATAATGGCTAGTTGAAAGGCGTTCCCAAGCATAGCACATATTTCATTGAATATCACAATCATATTATCAAAATTTCTTTAATTAACTTGTTTATTTCATACGCTTGATATTACATACATGCATAGATTATCTCTGTAGATCGTCTCGCTTGATATAAAGTATAGTATTACGCATAATATTTTAAATATAATGATTACATGTATTTCTATCATCCATTTCTTCTCCAAAATTACTGGTATATATTTCTTCGGTGTACGTATATGGAAACACGCGAAGAACATTTTACAGTTGGCGACTACTTCCACTTTATCTTTTTATTCAGATTAAGAATCTGGTTTAAATGACCGTAGACTTATTCTCGGCCATTGAATAAAAAGACGAAGAGTAAAAAATACAGTTCTCTCCAATCATCTTGATTCCTCTCCACCCTCTTTTTATGCACGACGGAACCTAACTTCGTCAATAACTGGCGTTGCGCCGGACGAAACCAATAATTTTGTCGTGTTTATTTTATGTGTCGATGATGATGCATCTCACGCATCGCAGTGTTTCCTGTATAGCGGATGCGCGATATTACGACAACCGGGACCGGCTTTTGTATTTTGTTTGTATCCTTCTAAAAGCTTTACGAAGCCACCCCTAAGTAGATTCAATGTTATATTATTAACATTAAGATTAAATCGGACGCTGAAAAATATGTGCGTACAAATTTCATTTACAAATCTTTCTATTCGTTTAAAATCAATTTTTTTTCTTTATAAATTTTTAAAACCACTCTCCTGACAACTTTTTAAACCTTAAAAGAGCCTACAGCTCTTTAAGCTTTTAACATCAAATGTTTTAACGTTGTACACTAAAATTTCACTTAAACAAAATGCACAGTCACGCAATGTAATTAGAAGAAGAATAAGTATTTATCTAATGGCAACTATGAAAATTGATCTTTAAAAATTATGCATTTTGCTTGTAGCTGAAAGGAAGAAAACTTTTTTAGATTACTATCGTAAGCAGGCTTCTCTTTGTTTTTTAAATCCTCAACGCGATATCTCAAAATGTAAAATATATTTTTTATATGAAGCAAAATATTCTGAAATTATTCTAACGCCGAGGTTGGAAGGTGTAGAATCTGCAACGAGACTGAGAGAACTTGCTTAAGACAGCCTTATTTGCAAGATCATCAACAGCATCGCTTAACGAAATCGCTGTCACGTTTCCGATCAAGCTTTCCCGACCAACCTAACGACTTAATATTACACTAATGGTATCAAGATCGATATTGGTTATTATCCTGCACGCAGAAAGCGCGTTGTTGATTAGTCAGACAGAAATTTATAAAGAAATTATGAAAAAAGAGATCGATCTCCGTCCATCATTGGATTACACGTATCCATCTTGACGTAAGAAAAGAGAATAAGAAATATACAATTTATTTTGCATTTTTCTCGAGAAATATAATATATTAAGATCTTCATCTTTCTCGAGAAATATAATATATTAAGATATATCGATGAAATATACCGTGTGAATTTAAATATAAATAATTTTCGAATTTAAATGTAAATTTGAATATAAATATAAAATTGATGAGAGATAATTACGTGAAAAAAGCGATATTCTCTCAATAACGTGTTTCTCTCCTCAAAATGAAATCGCTACCGAATAAATAAGTATTCTTGCAGAATCCTATTGTGAAATCACAATTAGACGTAATTCAATTGAAAGTTCATAAAACAAGACGAGCAATAAATATTTTTAAAGATAATATTTAAGTAAAAAAATTTGACGTTTTCGATTTACGGATAATATCTCATTATTTTAATGTACTTTTTAATTGAATTTGTCTTATTATTTTAATTGAATTATATTCTTTTCATAAGAAATGAAGAACAAACTGATAATGAAAAGTAAAGGTTTTGATGTTGATTAAAAAAAAATTACTTTGTTGAGTAAAAAATTTGTCGTTCTCGCACTTGATTAAGTCACAATTTTGTGCTCACATAATTGTTCCAAAAAAATGCGACATTGCTTACATATCCTCGGAAAAATATTTAACAATTATCTACTCGTTTCACTGCCTTCAACCAAACCGACCATTCCGTCTACATTTCTGCGCATTTCGTTCATTATCCGACCTTACAAGAAATGACTACAGATCGTAATGACAGTAGAGTCGAGTCCACTTCATCAGAGAATTAAATGCACAAATTACACGCGACCTCTCATCACAAAGCGGTTTGCAGCAAAACTAACACTTCAATCTAAATAATTGCAATGAATAGAAATATACAATCATGTTTCGTACACGTAAAAGAAGGAGAAAGTTTAATAAAGATGCTTGTTACACTTTAAATTCAAATATTATGTCTGCTTAAATATAAAAAAGTTATTCACAAATTTGTGATAATTTAGTAGATAATTTAGTAATATTCACGTAAAGAAAAAATATTTTATAAATGTAAAATTGATATATTAGGTCCTTGATTCACATTAAATTTAAAACAATTAATAATTTGCACTTTATTTCGAAAAAATACAAATGTTCTTCTATCCGATCGATTTACATTTTTTTTGTGAACATGTTAATACATAAATAAAAATAATGTTAATATATATATAATTGTATGTACATACACATATAATTATATATGTATATATATATATTTTTTTATATGCTTTTGCAAAATTTGTTTGTGGCGCATAGCATTGTTGAACGGGTAGTACCGGCACCGCCACGTGTGAGCATACACACGTACAACCATGTGTGCGCGCACGAGCAAATACTTGCATCTAACTCGCGCGAAACCGGTATTTGCGCCTTCTAGTAAAACTTTACGAGGATATATAGGGTGCTTCAAACCTTATAAGCATCAAAGACGCACGAAACTGCAAATGCAAACGCTGATAAACTTACGTGTATGAACTCTGAGATTATGCTGAATACTCAAAAGCGAATTGAAAATAAACGAACTTTTTACAAGTCGATTTCTATAGACGAAAGCATGAACTTCTGTTCTTCATTTTATCTCAAATGGATTTAATAAAATGGAACTTTAATGAAATGCTTAATAGAATGAAATATTTTTTATTGAAAAGTATAAAGAGTTCTGAGACAGTAAAATATAAAAGGAGAGTAGACGTGAAAAATTAGAAGGAGGATTATAAAAAAAAATGTAGCACATCTAATTAAATTTTAATGAAAGGAAAGCTCATTTCAATATCCAATAAGAAATTTTATATTTTATTGGACGTCCTCTTATTGTGGGGCACCGGGTATAATCAACAAATGGAGCTTCAATATACGTTTCTGTGATCATTACACGCCCTTACACATAAAGGGCTCACAACGACACTCACCGGCCATATACGCTTATCCAGAGGGCGTCACTTGCGAAAGTAATCCTTAATCCGTATTGAAATCCGTTGGACAGTTCGTCTTTTACATAATTTACCTCCAAGCGAAAAGCACAAAGGCACACATCGCTGTTTTTTTTACAACACTCCGAATGAACTATCACACAAAGACTTGACCTTCTTGCTGATATCACGTAGCACAAAAGTCATTGAGCACCAGGTATAAGGGATCATCGTCAGTGTAATGGTACTTGGTCCGATGGAATTTAATTTATAACGAGATCATTTATCACAAAATGGCATCCCGCATTACAACGTTAAAATCGTTTTTGAAAACGGAATCGCCTGCTATAAAATTTTGCATAGAATAAATGTTACAAGCTCAAAATTAATCCATAACAAAAGTATTTCAATTTGATAAATTAATTTTTTATTTCCCACATATTAAAATTTATTTTTCTTTTCAGTAAATAATCTATGCAGAAAATAATCGGATAATTGCAACACGGTGGAATGTGAGGTAATTAAATCACTAAGAATGTACAATTGTACTTCGTATGTACAAATGTTTTATATTGAATATTTTGTTTCATTGAAATATAAATAATATTATTTGTTAGTAATAAATATAAATCTCTCTTTTCTATATATTTCTATGAAATATTCTATGAAATTATCAATGTAGATACAAGTATTAATGCTTAAAATATATGAATTCCTTTTTCTGTCTTCTTTTTCTTCCCTTTTTCTATCTTGAGAAATTTATTCTTATACAAATTAAAAACAATTTTTATGATATAATCGAAATTCCAATAAATTGTATTAAAGTCAAGAATCTATCTGGCCGGTTGGAGATTTCAATGCCCGCACGATCAAGTCGATCGCGTTAGTCACCAAACGCATTATAGGTTCTTGCTAAAGGATTTTGATTTCCCAAAAATTTTTACATTCAATGACTGGCGATTATATTTGAAATAAAAATTTTTATCCGATTATGTAATGAAACGCAGAATATTTTCTCTAATGCACGTTCTATACCGTACACACGTAGAATAGAAATTGCGCGCCATCCGTCGGCAGTAATTCTGTGCTGTTTTCGAGCAACAATAATATGTAGTAAGCAAGATTTTTAATGAATCTTATTAGCAAGTTTAATTTTTCGAATTTTACAACCATATTATATTTAGTGATACTCCAATTTAATATAAATTAGAAGAGATATTAAGAGATCTTAAGATTTATAATTTATATTGATTTTGAGAGAAAACCTCTGCTATGTCTTGTAAGAATTGTTTTACGAGAGACTTTCTGTTCCTTGGAAAAATTTCAAAACGTGCGACGTTATTCTGATGCGCGTTTCAATCCTTATTGCATTCCTCCATGATTGGAACAATTATTCTCGGGATTATACAAACACGTCGTCGGATTTAACATCGGGTGGAATATTTTCTACGGCTAGATTAATGATTCTTCAATCTCACCCTCAATCACTTCCAATTAACGTTTCCATGTTCTCCCTTAAATTCCCGACATTTTCAACACAAAGATCACAGATCACTCGAAGCTACACACGCACAGATACACGCGTACCTGTGAACCATCTCCAATTTTGTTTTACTTTTAACAATACACTTCGAACTTGTCGACGTATCGACATTTATACAATTTGTACACGTTGATACAATTAATTTTTCAGTTGCGCACTTTCGTGGACGTGTTCTTTCGATCGGAAGACTCGAAAAGGCGGCCGCATCGAGACTGGTCGCGTCGGGAGAAAGCTGCGACTCGCGAACGAGTGGTTCTTCAGGAACCTAGTTCAGTACCGTCGCAAGTCGTATCAACTCGATAAGATTCAAATGAAGAACGAAAGATTCAAATGAAAAATATAATGAAACACAGCGTCTAGCCAAAAAATCTGATAGAAAATAATTAAAAAAAAAACAGATGTAAACTTTATAAAATTTTATTGTAAATTATCGCAAATTACTGCGCGCATTCACCGTTCTGCTGATACAAAGTCAAATAATATCTCTTTCTTTCGTTCATAATCGTAGTTTAATTAAATGTATACGTAAGTATACATATATTTTTCTATGTAATTTATGGATCTTACTAACGAAATATAATTAGATTCTATATCTTAATTAGATTATAAATCTGTTTTAATTCCAGCAGAAAATATATATTCTTCTACCTTTACATGAATTGTATGTGTAATATAAATGAAATATATTGCATCCTATCGTCTAAAGGTGCTATTTAAAATTTAAATAATTTAGATAAATGCGATAAAAATTTATTAGTTTTTCAATAAGTCAAATTATTATTATTATTTAAATTATAAAATTTAAATTACTATTAAATTATTTAAGTTATTATCCAAGAGACAAAATTACATTTACGTTGTTTAGAAAATTGAATATTATATTTAGATGTGGGTAACTGAAAACTTGTTAGCCGACCCTGATCCCTACTACCGGGGCAATGTCACCCCTTCCACCGTGTCCTCGGCATCCCGCTACAACAACCGGACTATCCCGACTACTATGAATCTGTTATGTCTCAACCAACAGCATAACTAATGATGGCACTGGTATCAATGTTCATTCGCACGTGAAAAAAATTTACGTGATCCTTTCTTCATGGTAATTAAAGTAAGTCTGTCATATATTCATATAATTCATCATTATATATTAAAAATACAACATAATTTTATATATAAATTGTATTATTAAGTAAATGTAGAAATTATAGTGTGAAGAATATTTATTATTATTATTGTTATATACATATATAAAATAACAAATGAAATTGATAATGATATTTATGGATTAAAAAAAAAATCACTTTTCATCTTTTCTGAATTGTTTGATTATCGATTAATTCTTTGAAACTTAACATAAACTTTGAAATTTAACATAACTCTTTCAGTAATAAATAAAACATTCGTTATATTAAAAAATGAATAATTTTTTTATATAAATTGTCTTTTTAATGTAAACATATAGATATAGCATAAAAAATTTGTATTTATTATTATATATACATATACATATGTAGTAATATATTATTAATATTACAAATATAAATTGATTGAAATGTGCAAGCAATAAAATTGATAATGTTATTTATGCGTTTACATAAAATTACTTTTTTCTGCTAATTTTTAGCACTGCTAAATTAGTATTTAATTATTTGATTAATTCTTTGTCAAAAATAAACGGAATATTCAATTCACAAAAATGTAGTATCAAATAAAAATATATCGAGAGTAATTACAAAGTAATAATCAGCTGAAAATCAGTAAAATGAAGCTATTAGAAAAACAATTACCAAGCAACGAAAGTTGTGCAATTACAAAGCAATGAAAATTTGAATACCTTGTTATTATATCTAAATAAAAAAATTTTGAGTAAAAATTAATGTATGTAATTAAAAAAGAAAATGTACGTTATTTCTAATACAAATCTAATACAAATTTAATACAAATTTCTAATATAAATCTTTGTCAAAATTACATAACACAATGGATTCTTTATAAAGCAATAGATGGGTATGTTAATTTAAATCTTTTTAAGTTTTATATTTTAATAATCGTGTGACATTAATCTCTCTCTCTCTCTCTCTCTCTCTCTCTCTCTCTCTCTCTCTCTCTCTCTCTCTCTCGCTTTCTTGCTCTACCTCTTTTCCCTTCCTTTCCTTCCATCTTCCTTTTTATCCTCTTCTTTATATTACTAAATAATTTCGTGATGTAATTCATTATTGTAATTATCATAAATATTATTTATGTATGTACTATTATATTTATGATATTTATGACATATAGAAAATACACATATAAAATATATATTAACAAATTAATGTAAAATTTTTGTTATAAAAAAATCATTAAGTTTTTGTGGAATTAGTTACACTGAGAGAAATATAGTTACTTTTGGACTCAACCACAATTTTATGATATTTCTAACGATAATTATGGTTAACATAATGATGCATTTAATTAAGTTAATGATATTTCGTGTTAGAAATATTATAAAATTATGATTGAGGCCGAAAGGAACTATATTTTTCTCTCAGTGTATTATCTCATTAAGTTAATTGTTTTATTTATTTTACTAACATATAAAATCATATTAAATATGTATATATGATATATGTATTATGTATATATGTAATATGTATATATGTATATATGTATTTATACATTTAGGAGACAAACAACACAAACAAGAAATAAATTGCAGTTAAAATGGAAGTCACGTAGTTGGTTCAGTTTTGGAAATTTTACAAATCACATAAATTTACATCTCCATTATTATTAAGTTAGAACCAAATTACTTTGGAGGACAATAAACAAAGTATTAACAACGTGGAAGATGAATAAATCAATCACATAAAATCAATTATATAAATTTGTGAGTCTCATCAAGATTGCAAAAATACATTTTTCTGATCGTGCAATTCTTAATTTTTTAAATAAAAAAATTCAGTTATAAATGACTTTTAGTTATGATTGACTTTCTTCTTGATAAACAATTTTTTTCTACTCATTTCCTTCTGAAATTTATTTTTTTTATCAATAACATAATACATATAATACATATAACATAATACATATAACAAAAAATAGATATAATATATATATATTTTTAATCGTTTTTATTATCTACATTATTTTTCTCTATTTTCAATATTTATTCCATTCAAAACTTGTGTATTTTTGTTTAATATTTGAAAAAAAATTTTAAACATGAATAAATTTAATATATTATTCTCTTTAATATATTATAACTCTTAGATGCTCAAACTTAAGGAAAACAAAACAAAAATGATAACCAAAATACTCCAAAAACCTACTAAAAATGCTAACCAAAATACTCCAAAAAAATACTACAAAATTCAATATAACATAAAATTCTTTTAATTTTACTATCGAACAATCACAAATGGCTGCAGCGCAAAAAATTCGCGATAGAGAGATGCATGGAATTCGATCGATATTAATCTGTTACAATTTTGCTCGAATACTTTTCATGCTTCATTTTTGTTCATTTAATAAGGAATTTTTAATAAGCAATAAACGGCAATCGTTTTAATTAGATTTACGAACTTATGTTAAGAATGTCATTGGAGTTTGGAACAAAGTGAATTCCATTTTCTACGGCTTTATCATATACTATTTTAATGTGATGTATCAATTAACAGAAGTTGATTTTGTTAATGAAGCGTTCTCTTTCTGCTCTTACAGTACAATAAATGCACATAATTAAAATTTAAAAAATTAACATTTTTTTATATAAGAATATATTTTCTTATATATTCCATTTTCTGTTCAAACTTTTTTAATTCTTCTCTAGGCCATTGGACTCTAAGAGGTGGCAAAGATCCCGACAACGTCGTCACCGATTTAAAACAGCTGTCTTTTTACGGTAGTCGGCTCTCAAATTGGGCAGGATCCATTAAGACTTCGTAAATGGACGGTGTTAAAATTAAAGAACAACTTTCAGAAATTGGTACAATGGATAGACAAGATCCTCCAGGTAGAAAGAAATAATGAAGTAATCCTGATGACTGGTGGTGCCAGATACGGGAACTTCTCCCGAGGACGCTAAAAGAATCTTGGATAACTCAGAAGGCCAAATTGGTGAAAATCCAAGACAAGATCGATCCCTAACCACACCCACACCCCAATCTATGTACCGATTCGCACATAACTTTGCATATAAATTCGAACCACAATTTGCACAAAAATTTGCATCCCAATTCGCACAATATTTTGCAAGTTTCCCACCAGAATCTGCAGAAAAGTTTGCATGTACATTCGCACGACCGTTCGACAAAAAATTCAAAAACAATTTTTTTGCGGAAAAATTCGCACATGAATTTGTACATCAATTTACATTTACACCCCGAGCCCACTCCAGAGGACATGCCTTTCATCCTGTAGAAAATGAACAAAGTGTCGTGGAATACTCTAAGACAGACCAAACAATGGAGAAGACTGCTTTCCTGAGCTCAGCAAGATTATGTCATTCATTTGGCATTGCAAACAAAAAGCGCTCAAGACCAGCTAACGATACTCAACAGAGCTGTAAGGAAAGATATGTAATAATAGCGGCTAATAGCCTAAAAGAAATATGCTCCTATTACGAATTATCCAAGATAAAAGGATGGGTTTGTGGAGAAGAGCATACAACAGAAATGGATATGCAACATATAGTCTTAGTGTTAAGGCATCATAAAGACAAAATGGAACAACCAGAACATGATGTCCTGATACAAACTTGTTATCCAATGGTTGACAAGGATACATATAAGGCGAGTATAAAACCAGAAGCCATCGAATTATGTAAAAATTCACATAAAAGAGAGCGTAGATGGACAGATAGAGGAAGAGCAAAAAAGGAAAAAAAGAGAGGAAACAAAAAGAATTGAAAGGAAGCAGATAGAAGCGCTAACATAGAAATTAAAGAGAGAGAGAAAAGAGGAAGAAGAGAGAGTGATAAAAGAAAGAGAAAGGAAAGAGGATAAGAAAATAGCTAAATGTAATTTCATAGATAAATTGAGTTTATTAGAAGCTTAATTTAATTATTCTACATATATATATATATATATATATATATATATATATATATATATATATATATATATATATATATATATACTCTATTTCATTTATTTCCATCTTCAAATTTTGAATATATACATCTATTTGGTTTTAACCAAAGCATAATCATTGAAAGAAAGTACAATTAAATGGAGATTTTATGTCTATTCTTCGAATGCATTCTTTGTAGGAACATAATGATGCTAAATAACAGAGTTTTGTAATGACTAATATCCTGCGTCGAATTATCTAGGGTATTCAGCAAATTCTCAATTATGATAATAATAATTTTGATTTCCAGACTGTCTAGAGAAGAAGGTGCCCACATAACAATCTCGTGCAGCCAAGGAAGCATGCCATATCCTCGTGTGAGAAATAAAGATGCTTTGGGAATTCTGGTAGTAGAAGCGATGACTTCCAAAATTAATTTCTAAAAGAAAAATAAAAATGTGATTAGTTTATACAGTAAAAAGTTAATTAATTAACAATAAAGTTTATTCATTTATATCAAATAGATAACATAATAAAATTTTGCAATAAATAAAGAAATTTTTTATCCACTCAAATTGTTTTTATAGAAAACTAATTCAGTTAAAAGTCAAAATTGCTTCTTGATTTTCATTATGGTTGAATTGTAATTCAATACAACTGAGAACCTTTTTATTCTTAAATCAGCCAATCAAATTTCTTATTTTTAACCTTTTTTACAATTTTTGTTCTTATTTCAAAGCTGTACGTATAAAATGAAAACATTGTTGCATTGACGACACTAATGACATGCAAGATGTATATTAAGAATAAGAATGTTCAACGACATGAAATAAAGTTAGCTCACCTTGGTCTTGGTATCTGGCAGTGTGCAGGTATGAAAATCTAGGAGAATTTTAAATAACATGCATTTCAAGGCCACATTTACATCATTTTCCTCCTTTATGCCATCCCGGATGTTCTCCAAGATCCAGTGCCGATGTGCGCTGTGTTCTACATGCGAGCTGTGCAACAACTGCAGCAGCTCTGGTATGGTATTTAGGTCCAGCGCGGTTTTGGCCATTAGGAAGGTGTGCAATGGCGAATAAAGTGGATGCAGAGGTTGGCTCGCGATCAGCGAGGCCCTAGCTAGGAAGGTGGTCATCAGACAACTCAGCCGAACGTCTTTCAATGGACATTGTAAGGAAACAATTCCATTACGCAAAGCGTTAATTAAACGCATCCATAATAACTTCTCTTTAGACCTAGTAAACAAGGAAATGCAATTCTCTTTATTTTCAATTAAATCTTTTTCGTCGAAATATAAAATTGTTAAAGATCTAAAACGTATACTAATTTATGTGACAATCAATGAAAAAAATATTTCTGTGCTTATAATATAAAGCTTAGAGATGAATTATCAAATTTTAAATTGCATTGATTCACAAAAAAGTAATAATATAAAAGAAAGACAAAATAATAAACTAACAAATTTAATTAAAAATTAGACATTAAAATAACTAAATAAATAATTAAATCATTGGTAAACGAGCTAAATTGTAAATTATTACAAATAATAAAATGTCTATAGAAGACTTATTATTTATTGTAATATACAATTTAGCCTCTCTCGCTTATTCTCTCGCTTAATTAAAATTGCTACTGTACTTAGATGCTTCCAAGTGAAAGTAGTATCTAGAGATAACAGTGAATGCTGTCATCCGAATATCGCTTGAATCACTGCAACATGCAGCAAGCACCAACGCTAATGCACCACTCTGGCTTATTTTGTGACATGCAACGATGTTATTTTCTGCCAATAGATTACACAACAATGGCAAATAAAATGCCGGATCGTACACGTTACTGCTCTCGTGCAATTCATCACTCTGTAAAAAAAAAAACAGAATTCTTAATTAATAGAATTTTTCTTAATTAACAGAATTTTTAATTAATTTCCAAAATCAAATGTGTGTGAAACAAAAATCTAAGCAATATGAAATCCTGCGAAATATCTAATTCTCGCCTTTATTCTTGCTTGCAATTTACACAAAAATTTAAACTTTATTTTCAAAAAAAAGATCATGAAAGAGGAATATTTTGGAGAATTTGTCTAAAATGTTGATGCCGTTCTTGAGAAAGTATTCAGATCGTTACCTTCATTGCTCTATGTATGGGATAATTTTTTATTGTCTCGGTGACAATATCCTTGTTGAACAAGTTAAAGACTTCGGAAGTAGAAGGTTGCCTCCATAAAGCAGTATCCGTCTCTCCCTTTACACTATAACGTGTTGCTGCGGCGCTTCCCCATAAGTACGGCCAGTACTGTTGAAGCTTAACATTATGAGTTTCGTAATACTGAAGGATCTGGAAGAATTATATATTATAACTCTAATATTCTTTCAACGGCGCGATAATCGCAATTCTTACCTGCAAAATGCGCTGATCAACATGGCAAAGGGTGGCATTGTAAGCCGCAAGATAAAGAGGCACGTGCAAGGCGGTCATTACAGAATGATTCTTTCGAGTGAGTACTCTCAGCAATTCGACTAGGTCGCCTGAAATGGTTGAATAAAAATTTTACCTATTTCTGTAACGGTATATATTTCTGCAAGATTCTAATATTTTATAGATTCGTTTCTTTAATGACGCAATTAGAATTTGTATCACTGCAAAGAAAAATATCGACTTTTTATCAGACAAACATACTTCCACACGGTTCTTCTCGATGATAGAACACATTGTGCGAGCAAGCTCACCTTTAACAGCGGACGACCCAAGTATAATATTAACAAACTCCGAGTGGGACGTCGTCATTTCGAACAACGTCTTCGCGTAATCATCATCAGCATTGTCTCCATAAGCGATATCACATAAATTGCTCAGGGTTTTCAATACATTCGATTGAATCTCCTCGTCCTTGGCATCTTTCAGACCTAATTTTAAAGAAAACCTAGTAAATTGCGGCCACGAGTAACTCTTGCACAGCGAACTGAAGACAAAGTTATGTTCAGTCTTTTTCAAACGAATTACCGCATTGTTCAGCTTCTCGCATAGGACTTTGATTTTCTCTACATTCTTCGATTCCTTCTTCAATGTCGAAGTCATTATGTGTAACAATACCTTTATCAGAGATTCACCCATCAAAGATTTCTCTTCAGTCAAACTTTCGTACCTCTTATACACGCTTTCCAGCACGTGCACGAAACAAACGGACACCATATCCAATTTGTCGCCGTTCTTAGAAACGTTGTCGCAAATTTTCTCACACAGAACGGGGTCAAAAGTGTTCTCGATGAGATAGACGATCGCCGCCGCGTTTTCCTCGATCCAAGAAACGGAATTTTGCGGATCGGATATATAAGCAGCAATATCGTTGCCGTAACATTCGTAGAGACTTTGAAGAAACTTTTCATTCCATTTGTATTTCAAATCACTAGCCAATATTGGGAACACAATGTCCCCTTGCTTCACGTTTTCCTTCACTTTGAGGAAGTATTTCACCAGTGGTGGAATCAACCTGGTATTCTTGGTGATTAAGGTTGTTATCAACTGGATCGTAGACGCAGTGATACTTTTTGTCAGCAATAATACAAAAGTATTGGTACTGACACCGGAAACATTGTGCGGAGAGATGGATAAGTACTTTGTCAAGGCTCGCTCCCACCTTTCCACATGATTTATCTTACTGGACTTTAGGTAAACTAAGTGTAAGCTGAATTTTTCTACAAACTGTTCGTTCAACGTGTCATGCAATCTTGATTCCTTGTTGCAATACATATCCAGCAATACAGGGACGACATGTCCGAATATAGACAGATTTTTCTTATCGCTCGAAATAAATACGATCTTCTCCAACTTCATCAAAGCACACAGTAAGCTCGTAATATCTTTCGCTCCTAGTTGTAATATTTTCAATAAATCAATGGCAATATCATAATTATTGCTGCAGGCTTCCAGGGGATTCCTTTCAATGATATTTCTCAATTGTCTGAGAAACTTGTCTCTAAATGCGAAAAAGATGTCATAGATCCCTGCAACATCATGTTTCTTGTACAAATTCAAAATACACTCACAGATTTTCAAGATAGTTTCGGTGATCATATATTCCACCGAAGATTCCACTTTCGAGATTTCTCCACAAAATGGGGAAAAATAATGCAACAGAATAGGATGAGTGAAGATACATCTTGCATTTTCTTCAAGTATTGCTACATTTTCTCCATTCGATTCGATAGATTGCGGAATGCTCAATAAAAATGCAAGCACGAGCTTGCAATTTTCATTTTGGGTCTGCCGCAAGGTTTTCGATTGCGCTAGCTGTGCTAAATAAAATACAGTCATCTTCAACAAAGTCTTGACATCGTACAAAGATAAGGAATGTTTAATAGTGACTTCCTCGTCGTATTTAAAACAATATGTCAAATGACCATCGTTAAATAATTTAGAAAAATCAACCAAGTCCAGCTTGGAATTTGCCAGTAATATATCACTCAATTTATATAATAGTCTTAAAGACGGCAACTCATCACAAAGTTGTTCAAGTAATAAACAATCTATTTTCTTCAAGGAAATAGGTTGCTTGTTACTTGACCAATTTTGCAAGTATTCATAAACAGGCAAGTTGGTCAAATCTGCTGCCATGTAATTTAGATCCGGCACAACTTGATAATGTAAAGTATGAACCGTCACGTAAGACAAGTAAACCAAGATCGTACGATTTTTCTTTTTTTTTATCTTTTGCAGTGCACAGCGTAAAAGTGGTGATACTGCCGTGGAGGCTTGCATCCTACAAGGCTTGACATTCCTTTTATCAAAATTATTAAAGAGGATACTCTCATCAGTCTTCTTTATATGAGAATTTGTGAATTTATTCATTAATGATGATGTAAATAAAATTTGATTGGGATAATCTTTACAAGGAAAATTCTTTAAATTTGCCTTCTCAAGTACCCGATTGATCATATTCTCTATCTCCGTGTCAAAGTTGGTCACTTGATCGTTCCTTCGTGTTAAACACTTAGCATGTTTAATATCTTTCGAATCTTCTTGGTTAAATTTATAAAAGCTGACATCAATTGTATTTTCCTCCTTCTTATCAAAACCAAATTGTCCGTTGTTAATTAAAGACGATTCTGCAGTAGAAAGTTCTTCTTGGCAAGAATTGATTTTGTCAGTTTTATCAAATAATTCGTTAATTATATCCTCTGCTGTTTTAACATTGAGATAAGCTATTTGATCGTTCATCACTCCTTCCGCTTGTGTTATATACTTGTCAATGTGTTTAATGGCGCTTTTCAAAACAGACATGAACCACTGCGTCAAATGCTCATTTTCTTTGGAATCCATAACCACTGAAAAGCCATTGATCCAAATATCCAGCTGATCCTCGCAGGTTTCAAACAAACCCGTGGCATTTAGCAGCGTTCTAGTAGCATTGTAACTGTCCAGTGACGAATGTTTTTGACGGATCAGAGATATCAAAAAGACGAGAGCTTCCTTGAAAGCCTTTTCTTTTGGCGCAAAAATGGAAGAATCCAAGGCAAGCAGGAACTGTATTGTCTTGACCTTCATGCAATTTATTTTCTCTATCCTTTCTTTATCATCTTCATCATCTTGCAGGCTATTTAAACTCGATAACAAATTCGGTTGTAAATTTGTCGAGATATCTAACAATTCTGGACATATATCCTGATACGACAGAAGAACGCTCAAGATAATATCAAGATGCTCTATCACTTCTGGACGTTGAATGCTTTCTGCATTTTCCGAAGTCTTTATGTTAGTGTCATCTTCGAAAGCTCGGTTCCACGTTCGTAAGATAGTTTCCAACGTGGGAATATTCCTTAGAATAAAATCCGTTATCTGATTTTGGATCGTGGATATTTTGTAGAATTCTTTTGTAGCTAAAGAAATGTCTTTCAGCTGATTAGCCATTATTAGGAGAAAAGATAAAACCTCGTGTCTAACGGAAAGACTATCGTGATCTAATCCTGGTAAGACAGCAATTTTTACAATCATGTTCGGAACCACCAGAGAAAGTAATGCACTTATCAAGTTGTTCGCCTTCAATTCCGAATCACAAGTCTTGATGCAACTAAGCGGATCGACTGATTTCACTATCTGAAAACAATATTTGATAAATCAAACTGAAAGAATGATACACAAAACAAAAATCGATCTACAAGTATCTCTCACCTTTCCTATAAATTTAAGAAGACTAATCCATTTAGATGACACTCTGGGTTCAAGAAACGGCTCGATGGTATTGTATTGCGAACGAATTAGGTCTGGGCAGGCACTCATTATCTTAACAATCAGATCTGATGGCCTTTTATGTTCCCAAGGCTTCTCCAAGTGCTGAAGGATCGTATGTACTCGTTGATTGCATCTACTTGATGAACTACCCAATGTATGGTCGTGGAAAATAACTCCATAACGATGTGACGTTAACAAAGTGATTAAGAACTCATGAACTGTATCACTAATGACCTAACGAAAATCAGAAAGAATAAAGAAAAAGCAATTAAAAGAAACTCTATGTCAGTTAATATTGTAAAAGATTATTTAAAAAATTTATTATTTTTCACAAAGTTACTCCTCAATTAAAGAATAATATCATAATTTATAATAATTACGATGAAAACAAACGTCGTAATTTATATAAAAATGATAATACGTACCTCTTTGTCTGCTAAAAAATGTTCGCTCTCATCGAAACTGTGAGTTTTATTTTTGGGCCACTTGTCCGGGCCTTTCCAATTGTACAACGATATCAGATTCAATATAACAGGCACGGAAAATACATGTAACTTTGTCGTTTTACTAACACCAGTATTTTCCAGTACGTACGTCTTGACGGTGGTCAAAACCAGAGTGACGACCTCTTTCGAATCGTACAGCAAATCTGAGAAGATGCAGCAAAGCAGATTACGCTTGTCCAGGAGCGTTCTGATCACCAGCGTGTTCCCCTCCACAAGGAAAGCAAGAGCAAAATGAATGAAGCATGTTCTAACGCTTTGAGAATCCGTGGGCTTGGTATGCTGCACCAGATTCTCTAATGTCTGCTGCTGCAGCGACAAATGGTTAAGCAACTCCCTAGACAGACTGCTGTCCAGGGACGCTATCGCCGCTAGAAGTCTCAGCATCACCTTACGCTGCTTAGCACTCTGAGTCGAAAGCATGGAGTGCACAACGGACATGTACGAATTCAGTAGGTGCCGACAGGCTTCTATGGCGCCACCTCGATGCTGCGGGTACTCTGTCAAGATTCTACAAGCAGAAAAATACTTGAATGAAATAAAGGTCGAGATCACTGGTGAACATTTTTCTCAGAATTTTTGTATACGTTTACAACTCTGTAGAAAAATTCTCTGAATTTTTATACAACGTGGGACACTTTTCAGAAATACTGAGAAACTTTGAAATATTCTAAGATCTCTAAGATTTTTTATTCTACACGATCTGATGAAAATTTTATAAAATTTGAAAAAAGTCTAAGGTATTTTTTAGAAATTATGGAATGAGAAATCTTAGGATATTTCAGAATTCGCATATATGAAAAAGAAAAGACGTAGACCTCCTCAGTATTTTCTAAGTGTTTCATTTTGTATAAAAGTTCTGAGAGAACGTTTCATTTTCAGGAATTTTCAGTGCGTTGCCTCAGCACACACGTACTTCATGAGTAAAATATGGATCGCGGAGAAGACGGTGGTGGCCGTGGCAGTATTCTTCTTGTCGGAGGACTCCAGCAACCTCAGAACTTCGAGGACGCTGCCGCCGGCGAGCAGATACTCCGCCGCGAGGTCCCTTTCCTTGTTCTCGTTGCATACCGTCACGAACTTCCTCAGCACGGCCAAATCGCAGGAGGAAAAGAGCGTTCTAAGCGATCGCCCATTAAATATATCCTGCTTACTGTCCGTGCAAGTAGCCTCGTCCTTCGTGTCATCATTTTTTTTATCAAAATCTACATTTTCTCGCGCTACGTTACGTTCGGGCACTTCCTCGAAAGAGCCGTTGATCTTCGCCCTTTTTGTCGACGTCTCATTCTCGTTTCTCGAGGTCCGCTTGCGTGCCTTCTTCGGCTTGCCAGCCGCATCCATCCTCGTGTGTATTTGTTTCTCGTGTGTTTATCCGCACACGTGCCCCATGGACGCCGCCATACTTGCCGGCACGAACCAAAAAAAATTGAGATCGGCCACGCGGAAGAGACTAGATTGAATTGGCTAATTAACGAGATCGCGCGATAAGAACGAATTAATTATATTTATTTAATTATGAAATATTAATTTATGGTATTTTCTAAATTTTCTAGATGACTCTAGTTTCTCTCCTTTCGCAAAAGCATTTTTTTTTTTTTTTTGGTAGTTTATTGTGCCTCAATCTGACCCGAGTCTATTGCGGCTATTAGGCACCCTTCCTATTTCTTTATTCTTCACTATTCTTCTTTCTTCTTTATATTCGTAAAAGCATTCGTAACTGTCCTAACCTACAAGGTAGCAGTTTTAGGAACGCAAGCAAGTACGGTCAGTGCTGTCAGTACATTTTGGAATCGTATCCTGTTCAATAAAAATATAACGAGATATTGTATAATATTTATTATAACACGTCGTACAGAATAGAATGTTACAAATTACATGAGAAAGCATTTGACAGAATTGGCTAGTTTGATGTATATAACTTGACGCAAATGAAGGATAGTACCGAATAGAGGAAAGTAATCAGATAAAATGAAAAGTAGGATAAATACTCGATTTTTTATCGAAAATTAATTGCGGGGGTATTATGTTGTCCGAAAGTTATTCACTTTTGAGTCATGGATAACATCGAATTGCTATTCTTCGACACATTTTCCCACGACATTTCAGAGGTTTGTTTACATTAGATTAATAACGATTTTGATTAACGCGATTGACTCTGATAAGCTCATTGTTAACGATTTCGCTCGCGAACATTGAATGAAAACGAATGGAAAAGAAGTTTTGTTTTTCAGTATGTTAAATTACATAAATATAATTTTGAGGTTATGATTGTTACCGGAAAGAACACGTTTGTTTATACCGTGTGCACTGCACTATAGGAGAATATTAATTAATTCTGAAAGAATTTAATTTTTTTCTAAAATCGTTTGTACTAAATAAAAAAATAGACTGCTAAAAAAGTTTTAGATCACAACAAACGTGTGATGCCTGTAATGCCATGGACAGCGCGCGACTAACATAGAAATCATGCTTTCAGGAATTGAATTTGGACCTTGTGCAATTCCCCAAGCCTGTTTATATCAGCGAAGTGAGAATAATTCCTTTGGGTGCCAGAGTACAGGCAGATTTTCCAGGAGGTGTGCGACTTGGGTAATTGTTCTTTATTCTTGGCACTGATAACGGAACAATGTTCTTTAATTAGTTAGTATTTACGTTTAAACTTCTGAAAAATATAAACAAGCTTCGTCTTCCTTCTAGAGCAACCAATCCTTCTCAATTCGAGATCGAGTTTTTTGTAAACGATCTCAGCAAACCAGGTGCCTCCACCTTTGAGTTTCTCGGTGGTTTAGAATACAAGCAAAACATCCACATTCAACTGGAATGCGAACGAAAGCAAATACCAACAGATGGGTTGGTGCTAAGGGGATGGTATACCACCATAACGCTGGCTGTGTACGGCACCCTGACCAAATCCCTGAACAATCCCCAGGAAGTCATCAGTTCGGCAGCTGGCACCACCGCCTGCGTCAGTTCCATAGAGGAAAATCCTGAAACGGCTGTGCAAATTTCTACCGACCAACAGTCCGAATGGTATTACGAGAATCAACATCAAACGAATTTATCGGTAAGGAAATCTGCTTGGTAATAGTATAATGAAAGATGATGTTTATCTAAGAGAAACTTCAAATAATAAAAATATCTAAATGAATCAAAAATATACAAGACCGTGCATATCATACTTTACGTGTCTTTAGATGCTTTTTAATATAATTTGATTTTAATATAATTTGTAATTCAATGTATTGATTTTGTAACATATTGATTCAATAATTATGAAGTAGTTATAATTATATAAATTTTTTCATTATCTTTTTAACGATTCAACTGTCAATTTAAATTCGAATGTGATCGCAGGAAACATGCGTAACGGCAACTCCATCGCCACAACCGATCCAAGTGGTAGAACCGTCCAGAACGTCTACATCGGACGCAGGAAAGGCAGAATCGAGACAATGGGAAGAGGAGCCTGCGTCGAGCGCAGGCGAAAAATCGTCAAAGCGACCTTTGTCTCCTCCTATCGAATCCCTGATCTCTCTAAGCCCCGAATCCATCTCCGCCGAAGAAGAAGAAGCAGAGCAACAGGAAGCGGGCGAGCCGGAAACTGGCGAGCCTTTCGAGCCGATACTATCGGACGAGGATATAATAACGGATGATGTTCCCTCTACAGCCGAATTTGAGAGTGAGGCGTCACAGATTGATGAAATCTATGCGATGGTGCCGCCCGATTTGTTAAGTTTGGAAAAGCCGGAAAACTTGGAAAACACTCGCGTGAATCACGAGACCGTATTGAAGATCAGGGAGATTTTACAATCCCTCTCCAAGTCAGTTTCGCATTTCCACAATGCGTCCGGCCAGGAGAAAGAAACGTTCGTGCACAACTGCGAAACTTTGTGCGCCATATTGGGTCCGTTCGATTCCGACGTAAACGATATTAATGACTTGACCGACATTGTCAATGCCGGCTTGGACATGGAACTGGCTAGGGCGCAACCGCAACCGGCGTACAAAGTGCGTCACGTAAAGGTGGGAGTTCGCTTGGCGGAGGCTCTTTGTCGACTATCAAAGGGCCCGCTGATTCTGTTGAAGGTCGAAGCCCCATACAAATTGCTGTCACTCTGTATGCGCGAGAACGTGGCGTTACCGGTGAAACTTTCCGCTCTGCGAGCCCTCGACGCCGCACTGATCAGCCCGATAATTGTACAGGAATTTCTGAAGAACAACCTGTATAGAAATGCACTTACGATGCTGGACACGGCGAAGCTAGCCAGACTCAAGTACGCCCTCAGCTCGCTCTTCCGCAAGGTCCATTTGTACGAATATCTGGAAGAGACCAAGAACTTGGACGAATTCGGTTTGGCGGAGCTGATGAACGCTTACGTGTGCGCTCCGACGTTGATGGCGCAGCCTAAGCGCCAATTGCCAGCCAGCGCCCAGATGGAATTCGAACGAGAGTACACGCGCAATCCCCGCGCCCATCTGGTGGCTTATTTCGAGCACCATAAACTGGTCCATCGTCTTCTGCTGGCGTTATCTTCCCCCGCGTGCGACCTGCAAATGGTCAAGCTAATCCGTCGCTTCCTCTTACATCTCTCCAATACTAAGGAGGGCCTGTTCTACTTGTTGAAGGAGGTCGAGGTAGTTCGACTGATACTGAAAGCTCTGAAGTATGAGCTACCAGGTGCCGGACGCATCCTAGCGTGGCGTCTTCAGGTCGCGCAATGCCTGATTCGCCTAAGACAGATTGCCGACTGGACGATTCTTAAGAGACTGCACTCCTTCCTCATTTTTCCAGACGGTTTGCGTGCCATTCTCACAGTTTTGCCCCTAGGTGACTTCATAGACATTTTGATCCCTTTTCTGTCGGATTCCAATCTCTGCGAATTCGCCGCCGAAGTGATCTCCGCAGTTATTCGTTACTCCGATAGGGTGGAGATCTTCCAGAACCGTGCGGAATTGATACTGGATAAAGCTCGCGAACACGCCATCCTCAGAGACGTGATATCGTACTTGACGGTCGCGGCTCAAGCTTCTCACTGGGATTACTGCGACGTCTCCCAGTTGGTGACGATTATCAGGAAAAGCGCTGAGAAGGCTGCGTCGCTTCCCGGCCAGCTAATCACCGCCTGTAGAATTCTGCATTATCTCATCTTTCCATCAAACAACGACGTCGATCCTTTGGAACCATACATTGAGCTCAAATACAGAAACGCGCTGACTCAACTGTTTGCTGCCGATGGTCTCACCGCTCTGGTCGCCGTGATGGCAAACGTATCTGAGTTCTACGAACAACCGTTCCTTCATCGTGCTGCCTTAACTGGTCGCAGAGGCATGGCGCTAATTGCCTTGTTGCTTCCTTGCGTGAAGCTGACCAGGGCGTTGCTCGAGAGACTTGTCAAGTGCATGGCGACGGACTTTAAGGATCTCACGGCCGTCGTTCCGTTGCTCGGAGTCTACTCCTTGATCGAGGCCATCCCGTCCAACTTGATGGTGCAGACTCTGTCCGAAGAAATTGTAGGGACACTTCTGGTCTTCACCCAGGCCGTCGATTCCGACGGCTCTGGCAACGTGGCCAAATCGCTGTGGACTCAGATGCTGGGCGAAGTCTTGAAGATGATCTCCCTCCGTCCTTGCAATTTTGTGCCGGGACTAAAGCTGCTAGCTCGTCTGCTACCACCCGTTCTGACGCCAAAAGAGACCACTACTGAAGATGCGACGAGGATTCTGGGCCTAAGGAAACTGTGGTCGGCGCATCTTCAAGCTCAGGCCGCGAATCTCACTGAAACTCTGCGGCTGCTCTGCACGAGTTGGAACGGAAACGTCTTGCTTCTCTTATCGGCAGTTTGCAAGCAACTAAGCGACCTGGCGGCACCGACCGCTCTTTTGGTTGGAAGATGTCTTTTGGATGGTATTCTAGCAGCCACTCCTTTAGAAAACAACGTTCCTATTCTCGCACTAATCAGCGATCTGGCCAAACATGCGCCAGTGAAGGCTACTTTGCTGACCTTGACTAGCCCGGCTTCCAGAGCGCAAGTAAAGTCCGATCAAAAGTATCCGCCAGTCATCGAGATGATGTGTTCTACCTTGAAAAGCAGCAGCAATGTTAACGTACAATACGAGATCCTCAGTATCTTCGAAACTCTGTGTAACTGCAGCCTCAGTTTAGTACAAGAGGACAGCGAACCTTTGGAGAAGAGACTGACGCACTCGGTGCCGAGCAAGGAACCTCTTTTGTCGATCCTCGCAGCTCTAATTGATATCCTGGCAATCAGCACAAAGTTCCAGTTGGATGTAATAGAAAGTACGTTGCACATCCTTTTGTCCCTCAGCAATCACAATTATGGTCTGTATCATGTAAAGAGCTGCTTAGAGAACAATCCTGGCGCCTTGCGCGCACTACTGGATCACGTGTCCAGCTTGGAAGAGTCCGAAACAAACCCCGTCGTGGATTTGACCGTGACCTTCCTAGAAAACCTTATCGCCTCGGATTCGGAAGAGAGGACGTTGCATCTGCGCGCGCAACAATTGGCATTCTTAATATCTTGGGAGAAGAACGATCATCCCTTAGAAAAATTGAAACGCGCCGAAGAGCTGATGGAAATTTTAAGAGCCGCTGAAGAGAGAGAAGAGAAGGAACCTATCCCAGAGATGTTGGAGCCTCTACTGCCGACCCCGGAAGCACTCTTGAACCAGTTCTCGCAAAGGTGTATGACTAATAATAGCCCAGTCCGACCCAAAAAGTTTTCATTCACGGCCAATCAGACACAAACCGAAGATACGGTGGACTTGTTGGCACTCGCAACTGAACTACTGCCCGCTGACTTTAATCTGCTAGCGGAAGCACAAAACTTGTGTTCTAAAATACCGCCTGACGACGCCACGCAACCTCTACAATCAAAACCCCAGGATGAAGAACAGGAAAGTAGGACGGAAAAACAGATTTCTCCAATGACCAAGTCAAAACAGCCATTTGGTAGGATCATTAAAGATTTGTTAAATAATCTTTAGTCTACATTTTTTTCATATTGAAAAATATTAAGACATTGAAAAGCGAAAAATTTCTAGTCAATATTATTTAAGTCTTTATGTTCAATTATATAGCGCGTTTCTGATGGATATTTTTTTTTTTTTTTTAGTCACACCAGTGCGAGGTCGGACACAGTTCACCAATTCCCTGCGAGGTGGTCCGGTGGGCGGAGGGGTTGGTAGAGGGTCCGATCCCTTCCGATCGAGGCCGCCCAACACTTCGAGACCACCGTCCCTTCACGTGGACGAATTCGTGGCGTTGGAAACCTGCGGGGCTCAACCAACCGGCCCTACCGGATACAACAAGCTCAACATTCGTGGAACGTGTCCGTCGCGTGCCATCAGCAGCGGTACTAGGAGTCGACCTTGGACACAAGAAATTCGTCCCACGTATCTTCGCTAATTTATTACCGTCTATCCCTCTTCGTTTCATATATGTATATGTACATTTGCAAAACATATCGATTATACCACCGACACATTTTTCTTGAAAGGCTGTATTTTGCAGAAATAATATTTCATCTTATACCGAATTATTATTCTATTAATTTTTGCCATTTAGGATACCGATGTTCAAATTTCTCAATGTTCCTTTCCAGCCGCTTCAGTTTTCGAAGTCTATATTTTCCCTGGAAAAAAAAATAATAATTTGAGACATGTGCATTTATTTTTTATATATTAATAGTTAAACGCGTAGGAAAGGATTAATTCTAATAGCAAATTTTGTTAACGTACTGTCGGTTTCTCAATCTTTGATAATCCTTTTGAAAACTCTTCTAGAAGTTTGACCGTTATTTTATGGGGTTTCATTTTGTTCTCCATCATATAATTCATCACAAATAACAAGTATTCAAAATTTTTTGCGTTACAAGCATTATCGATGAGAGTACCCATGATTACAGAATTAGGTTTGTAGCCAAAGGCCTCTATTCCTTCTAGGAACTCTTTAGCCTCTCTGTAGTCTTGACAGCCAAGCGCCAAAACGCCGAACGTCATTACGTTTGGCGAGAGGTTTTTCTTCTCCGCTATGCTAACGACCTCCTAAATGATCAAATCGTATCAGTAGGACAATTCGAATAACTAATTAGGCTAATCTCAATCACTTACCTTTGCAGCTTTGTAATCGAATCGCATGCTGCGTCTTTTAATGAGCATATTAAAGAAGCTGATATCCAATTCAATATTATTCTCATCAGCAACTTTGATGAGCTGATTCTCAGCGGACACCGTTTTTGGAATTACATCCAGGAGCATCGTAATAGTTTTGGCATTGGGCTTAATATTGTCATTAAACATTCGTTTCAGAAATCCCTCCAGACCACCGAATAAAATCAGACGATTATTTACAAATATATCGTTCAAATTTACCGCTTTTTTCTGTACGTTTGCATCGGTACGACCGTGCATGACATTCTGCTCATTTTCTACTGATAAAAGTGTGCTCACAACAGGTGGGGAGGCCAGTAGATCAGGTCTCTGGCCGTCTGTCAATGAAATCCTAGTCTCATCTAATCCTGAAAGCAGGACATCATCAGACTTCAAGTTTCCCAGACCGGTGTCTCTGATCGCCCTCAAGAGAAGATTGTACGTCGTCACGGTCGGCTTAATGTTCCTCAGATGCATTAAATGCCACACGACCAGGGCGTGACGCAGGCCGGCCTCCTTGTCGGCAATGGCCCCGTGGAACAAAGAATTGAAGGTGATCTCCCCAATGGGGATACGTCTGTCTCTCATCTCGTCCGCCAGTTGAAAAGCCTCGACGATCTTGCCGTGCCAACTGTACGCCTTCACCATGACATCGTAGTGTGTTTCGTTCAGCGGAAAGTCCTGCTTATAAAGCGACTGTCGCAAGTTGTTCAAGTGTTCCAGCGCCACTTTGTGATTCTCGGCTAAAGCGCACGCGTTGAACAGGCTGGTGTACGTCGCCGCGTTCGGATACAAGCCGTGCGACTTCGCCTTGTTGTACAGCCTAAAACATTGCTTTATGTCGCCCTGCTTGGCGAACGCGCGCAACAGAAAATTGTACAGGTACAACGTGGGCTTGTCGCGGTTTTCCTTCATCAAGTCGAGCACCCCCAGGGCGGACGTCAAGTCGTTTTTAGATAGGTGCGTCTTGATCATCCCGATGTACTTGCCCATGCTCGGCTTGCATCGACGTGGCACGCATCTTTCCTTATCCTGAAAATTCTCCTCCTCCTGTTCGCGCTCGTCCATCGCAACGTGGTCGAACCTCCTGCCCGCGATGTCCCCGAAGACGTCGGCGTTCTTCGGAAGTTTCTGCGTGCAAAAACTGCTGACCGGAGCTTGCAGTCTGCACTGCAAGTGCTCATTCTTGACTGCATAATAAGTACATTATTAAATTCTAATATATAATAAGTACATTATTAAAATATAAATTATATATTTATTTTGCATAATAATTGTTTACTTATGTAGCTATTCTCTCGTCACGAAATTCTATGTATAGATATATATTAGTAATTTTCTAAAAATAATTAAAAAAAATCCGAATACAATATAAAATGCGGAATACTTATTATTTGTTTTTTTTTACGTACATTGTTTTGATGTGACGGAATAATTTAATTCATTGGCATAACCTATGACATTTTTAAATTTGATTGTCGCGCGAATCGATTTCTGACAAAACATTTTATAAACGGAAGTATTCACATCGAAAAGAGTTTAAGTATCCGAGTATGTTTTTAATACTTAAATAAATATATTAAACTCGCACGGAATAAACGAAATAAACTCGTGGCAACGATGTCCAGTGTCCGGCCAAGTCTCAAGTTTGTTCTTTTGAAAAGATGAACAAGGTGCAAGATGTTCAGCTGAAAGGAACAGACCTAAAGCCTGTATCAAAATTACGGATTGAGCTTGAGATTGGAATTGAAATTTATGGCGTTTTCGACTGAAGCAAAAACTAATCCAGGTTGGGTTTGTTTCTTTTATAACTGACCAATCACGATTACTCCATTCTTTAGAAGAATAACTGTGATTAGTCGAAAATTAACCCAAGTTGGGTTAACCCGCTTCAGTCGAAAACGCTATCAGTCAATTAAAATCAAGCTGATCTGAAATAATTATGGAGGTAGGAATATCACATAGATATATAGATAGAGCTTAGTCTTACATTTGCCTTAAACCCCCCGTACTAAGATAACCTTTAAGATTATCTAAAAATTCCCCCCTCATATGCGCAATAGAAATAAGATAATAAGACGCGTATTGCAGTCGATGATTAAGATAGTATCCATGTGTAGCAAGATGTCGAAGAAGTCAATTGCGCATGCGCAAGGGGGGAAAAAGTACTCCCTTTACCCCACTTATCTTGGCGCAGAGAAAAATTAGATAAAGCTCTATCTATATATCTATGCTTAAACCCCTCTCGCCAAGATAACCTTCAAAATTATCTATTATTATCTAAAATATCTAAAAATTCCCCCCTTGCACATGCGCATTAGTGTGTTTCTTTGTAGTAATGATGTCGAAGAAGTCAATTGCGCATGCGCAAAGGGGAAAAGTACTCCCTTTACCCCACTTATCTTGGCGCAGAGAAAAGTTAGATAAAGCTCTATCTATATATCTATGGATCAGAAGGGAACATAAGATACTTTTCTGGACAAGGGGGGTATAAACTGAGAGGTAAGGAGAAATCGGTCGACGGTCATATTGGAAGGAGAAAGATAACTTCTAACCTCAGAGGTTATCTTTCTCCTTCCAATATGATCGCCATCTTGAGTGGTCAACCTTCGTCCCACATCTCATGCTTCACCCCCGCGCATTTATGCTTTCTCCAGATATTCCTACCTCCATGGAAATAATTTTGTGAATTCTATTTTAATTCATCAAATTCTACTCCACGTTCAATCCCTAATCCAGCTTGATACGAGCATAAAGCTCAACACACAGTGCAGGTCCCAAACTCCCAACGAACCGACCTGCAGTCACAACCATCTTGATATCGGTTGCACTCGCCGCTGTCTTCCGTCAGAAATAAATACAAGAGTATCGTGTATAAGACCGTGGTATCGACGACGGTAAACAAGAGAAATAGGAAAGTGAACGAAAAACTGCCAAGGATGGATTCAAAGTGCTCCACCCTCGGATCGTTGTAATTTAATTTCCAGGAACCGGGGCCGCTCGAACATGTACGTTGTCTTGTCCGACGAGGCAATGTTTACCTGAAATGTATCGTTTCTACATCCGTTAAAGTCCTGCCTGATCGAGCAAATGGTGAGGATTTTTGTCATTATTAAAAGCCTTCCGTGCGGTCGTGCGACTTTTACTCTTATCGCTGGCTTTTCGAAAACAAAGATAACACATTTATATAATACTTTTATTCTGGAGAGGGGTACACCCATGTATCACCTCGTGTATCCATAGAAGGACAGATGGTGCGTTCGCCGCCTGCATTCTGACCAATAGCTTTATTGTAACAAGTCTTGTGTTATTGTCGTAGAGCCTGACCACAGTTTTATTCAACAGAAATTGGAGCAGGTCTCATTCAGCTGTCTCATTCTTCATCTACTAGAATTCACTCTTATCTTTTTGCGAAAAAAAAGGGCTCAGACGTCGCTGGTCGCTGTGCACGACAGAGATCTTACAAATTTTTTTTTAAATTAAAAATAATAAGAGCAATAAGTCACGTAATCGAGCTACTAAGATGTATTAATTTTATTCGCTAAGGAATAGAAATATAAGAAGTAAACGTTTTAATTTAACTTTTAATTTAAAATAAAAATTATTACATCTACCGTAAACTGGGATAATATTGGCCCTTGGGTAGTAACTTTGGCCCACTTAACTTTTCTCTGAAGAGGGCTTTAAAAATGGAAAATATCCTATGGTTATTATGTAAGTGAGTAAATGGAAAATATCCATAGGTGTTTTTTATTTTTAAAGTTTTCTTCAGAGAAAATATTTTCTTCTGTGTTTGGGCCAAAGTTGCCATAAATTGGGCTAATGTTATCCCAGTTTATGGTAATCAAGTCTATTTCTTATTTCTTGTCTCTTGCATCTTCATCTTTACCTTGAAATTTCTTCCGTGACTAGATTATTATTTATATTGATTTTACTTGATTATATGATAATCATTATATGATTATATCTCATTTATTACATCATCGCTAACGAGATGATTTTACAGAGTGACGCCACGGTGAACCTGTTTGCTGCTGCTAAACAATTAGCAGACAGTGAGATCGAGCTGATAAAGGTGATCGAGAATTCCAGCAAGTGCCAAAGAACCACCTCAAACATGTTCACAAACGCGAAAAAAACGAAGAAGTCTGGGAAATCGAAAAATGTAAATATTATTTATCGCTGTGTTAAAAATTGTGCACATCTTAAAAGTTTATAAAAGTACCAGTCTAAGTATTTAAACTAAAATACATAGAATGTATGGACAATAATAATAATAATTAAAACCAAAAACTTTTATTTAGCAAACATTATTTCGAAATATCTTAATATTCATGTACTACACAGTGTTCTAATGATAATCCTGATGATGCGACAGGCTCGTCCGTCAGCTGCATTGATGGCGGCCAAAAAGGAGGCAGCAAAGCGACAGCTGTTGGACAAGAAATCCAACAACAGCTTTATACCAGACATATATCAGAAGACGATCGATGCATATAAAACAGTGCGAAAGGAGACTGGTCTCGTGTTTGACCGAAGCATGGCTGAGCACGAGTGTCTTTGGGATCCAAATTATCCCGAATGCCCGGCCAGATTTACGCGAGTTTTGCAGAGATGTGAGGAACTGGGCCTGGTGCAGAGATGCAAGCTCATCGAACCGAGACGTGCCACAGAGAATGAGCTCCTAAGCAAGCACAGTCAGAAGCAGATTGATATTTTGAAAGCGACGGACGGTTCTACGGATTCTGAAAATTTGGAATTGTTGTCGTCCAAGTACGATTGCGTCTACATCCATCCGGTATGTGCAGAGATATAATTCCATAAGACATAATTTTTTAATAAGAAAAGAGTAACCAAAATAATGATATAATAAGTAAAAATAAGATTAACATCAAATATATACATATATAAATATTAAATTTATTCAGAAAAACATTCAAAATTTATTTTATTTTTACAGTCTACGTATAAATTGTCTTTACTGGCTGTAGGCTCAACAATGAATTTAGTAGATAGCATCTGTAAAGGCGAAATACAGAATGGCATGGCTATTATCAGGTAATATATGAAGATCTTTACAAAATATTGATATTTAATTGAATTAATTTTAACGATCTGCTTTAAAAATAAATTCTGAATTAATTTAATTTTAACGATCTGCTTTAAAAATAAATTCTGAATTAATTTAATTTTAACTTTATGTGATAATTAATATTTGATAATAAATTGCAACATTCTTTTAGACCACCTGGTCATCATGCAATGAAATCAGAATATTGCGGTTATTGTTTTTTCAACAATGTCGCTCTGGCAGTAAAGAAAGCTTTGAGTTCTGGTTTGGCAAATAGGATTTTAATTGTGGATTGGGATGTTCATCATGGGCAAGCAACGCAACAAATGTTTTACAATGATCCAAGGTATACTTCTTTTCTTTTTAATTATTTTGTATTATTATTATCAAAACATCGTTCTCCATTTGTTCCACGAGAATTAATTAATAATTACTTTAAATTTTATTACAGTGTGGTTTATTTTTCGATACATCGTTATGAATATGGTGAATTCTGGCCCAACTTGAGGGAATCTGATTTTCATTATGTCGGGGAGGACCTTGGAGAGGGTTATAACTTTAATATACCTTTAAACAAAACCGGCATGACTAATGCCGATTATATTGCAATCTTCCAGCAAGTTTTATTGCCAATGGCTTACGAAGTACGTGATACATTAGCCTTTATTTTACTATATATATATATATATATAAGAATTAAAGTACATAATAATTGATTAAATTAATCTTTTAATGGAAGTATTAATATTGTAGTTTCAACCGGATTTGATAATAGTATCAGCGGGTTACGATGCAGCTCTGGGTTGTCCAGAGGTAAATTTGCACATATTTATTATTCTTTTTCATTTCTTCTTTAGTTTTGCCCAGACCTCGTCCTTGTTTCTGCTGGTTTTGATGCCGCATTGGGCGATGAAAAGGTTGTAATATTTTTTGCGTTATATATATTGTAAAGCTTTTATTCATATAATTGTACTTGTTTTTGTATTAAGCATTTTTATTTAGTAAAGTAAAGTTTTAAAGTGTTATATTTTTTTCTTTTATATTTACATATTTATATTTACATGTTTTATCTACTTTGTATAATTTAATTAATTTATAAAAATAAGAAAAAGTGAAAGATAACAGAAAAGTAATATCTATATTACTGTTTTATAATATATTAATATTAATTAGAAATGTTATTTTTTTGTTACTACTTATATTTACTATACTTCATTATATTTTTAAATTATAATTTATTGTTAGAAATTATTTAAGATATCTTAGAATCTATTTAGTAATTAATATTTTCTATTAATACAGGGTGAAATGCTGATAACACCGGCATGTTATTCACATTTACTATCATCGTTATTAAGTCTGGCAAATGGAAAAGTCGCCGTAGTTTTGGAAGTAAAAAAATTTCATTTTTAAATATATGTTTATAGCCTTACTTACGTACTATATAAATATTAATAAATAATATTTTAATATGTAGGGTGGTTATTGCCTGAAATCATTAGCGGAAAGCGCAGCATTGACTTTAAGAACTTTATTAGGCGATCCGTGCCCAATTTTGCAAACACTTGATTCACCATCATTAAGGTAAACAATTTAGTGCCAATACATCTATTGCAATAATTATTTTTGTTATCCCGATATTAAAAATAACTTCTTTTCTTTCTCTCTATCTTACAAAGTCTTTTATTTCAGCATACGTGATACTATTCTGAATGCAATCTATGCACATAAACCATACTGGAAGTGTTATCAATACCAAGACACATACAGCATTAATAGTGTAACGCATAATAAAGAGGAGATTGCTAATCGGCATGTCATTATGGTTACATACAAGTAAGAAACTATATACATTTAATTTATGTATTACTCAAATATATGTGATTAATATAATTTAAAAAAATCTATTTTGTCCCCTTTGTTTCAGAGGCACTGAAGTTAAACTAGACAAATATGACACTCGAAATTGTTACCCTGTACAAAACAAAGAAGTATTAGAGACCACGGAGAAAAAATTGAACGAATTGATACAATGTAAGTAATAAAAAATTGTTCTATTTGGAGAAAATCACGTAGGAATATTTAAATAAATCACAATGTATATTTTATTTGCTGCTTTTTACATGGCATTTAGTACGAGGACCAATGCGTCAGTTTCTTGATATTTTCATTTTATTTTGTTGTTAAATTTTATTCTGTTATATTTAATAAATTTTTATCATATTTAATTAAAGATAAAAGCTGCTTTTAATCTTATCAAAAACACTGTTAAATATGATTTTCAACGGATTATTTGATAAAGATTTTTAATACAATAATAAAAGTGAAGCTAAGCATATAATTTATAAAATTATTTTAAAAACATTAAAAGTTGATTATTGTTCAATTATTAAAAATTTAATTTATGATTTTGCAGTAACAAACTTGCGCAAAGCACCTCATAAAGTATGTATTGTCTACGATGAAAAGATGCAGAAGCATTGCAACATTTCTGATAATTCTCATCCGGAGAAACCAAGTCGCATTTCCAGCATTTATAAGAATCATGAAGAACATGGCTTGTTACAACGATGCCATTTATTACAAGTATGACAATACATATATTTGATTCAATATAAATTTAATTTTATCTATAATCTAGATCATTTAAGTTATATAATTATTATATTTTTAAGAATTTTTAATTAAATAGGAAATTTTAATTTAATAAATAAATAAAAATTATAAAGGTTTTATGGAAGAAAACTAACGTAATTTATTGTTTCTTTACCACACAGGGAAGGAGTGCATCGATGGAAGAATTATCTTTGATTCATTCGGAGGATTACATAGATGACATCAGAAGGACATCGACTTTAAAGCTCAAAGAATTACAAAAGCAAGCTTCAGATTACAATTCCGTTTATCTTCACCCCGAAACATGGTCAAGCGCTTGCATGTCCACTGGCTCTCTTTTGCAAGTAGTGGACGCGGTTTTAAATGGAGAGTGCCAATCCGGAGTAGCCATCGTAAGGCCGCCTGGACACCATGCTGAGAAAGATATTGCGTGTGGTTTTTGTATATTTAATAATATCGCCGTAGCTGCAATGTACGCTGTACAATTTCATCACGTTAAGAGGTGATAACACTATTTAACAATACAACTTTGATAAAAATAAATTAGAAAATATAATGTAAGTACTTTGTAGGGTATTAATAGTAGATTGGGACGTGCACCATGGAAATGGGACGCAATCTATTTTCGAGGAAGATCCAAGGATCCTTTATATCTCCGTTCATCGTTATGATAATGGAAGTTTCTTTCCAAATTCCAAGTTCGCTAATTATACGAGCGTTGGGTTAAACGCAGGCGAAGGATTCAATGTTAACATACCGTGGAACAAAGTAAATAATTCATATATTTATAACATTTTAATAAATTTTCTTTACAATTTTCTTTTCTAAATTTGATAACATTTTTTTTTTTACATCACAGAAGGGAATGGGAGATGCCGAATACATAGCAGCTTTCCAGCAAGTTGTGATGCCCATTGCTTATCAATTCAATCCAGAGCTAGTCCTAGTTTCAGCCGGATTCGATGCTTGCATCGGTGATACACTTGGAGGTAAATATATTTTAACGATAATTAAAAACAAATCTAATTTCTAATAATCATTTTTTTTTTCCTTTTGTCAGGTTGTCTCGTAAGTCCAGAACTTTACGGTCATTTAACCCACTGGCTCTCATCCCTGGCCAACGGTCGTATAATCCTAAGTCTTGAAGGAGGTTACAACATCAACTCCATCTCTCATGCAATGACCATGTGTACCAAGGCTCTGCTAGGCGATCCTTTGCCAATTCTAGATTCTAATCTCATTCCCTGCACTAGCGCGATCAATTCTATCAATAACGTGTTGAAGACTCACAAGAAATTCTGGCCCAATCTGCAATATGGAATGTCCTTACCGAAAGAGAGACTACTTCCCAAACTTAAGACGATCCCTAAATATAAACTCGAGGAGCAGGGAAAAAACGCGGATAAATCGAAACAGACAGAATCGAAGATTGCCTTAGAAGGAATCGAGAGCGAGAAACTGGAGTTGAACTTGATTGACAAGAATTGCTTGAATCTAGTGACGGACGAGGAGATTTTGAAGTTAACGTGCGAAGTGGAAAATATTAAAATTAAAACTTTGCACGCGACGAAAAGCGAAGCTGTCGAGGCGAAAAGAAATGCCGAGTTGAAGCAGACTGAAGCAAAAAATCTAGATGGTACATACTGAATTTATGCTTTAATTTTAATAGAAATAATTATTGTATTCTCTGACTGAAGATATATTTGATTGACAGTTTCACAAAGTGTGCAAAAATGCGTGAACGAAACGAATCAGTCAAGAGGCAGCGAACGAAATTCAAACATACGTGAAGATCGCGATGACGAGGGTGCAGCAGCATCTCAGCGGGAAACACGACCCACAACTCTCTCGGAGTATCTCTCTGACAATCTTCAAGTAAAACCTACAAAATATTTCAGCAACAGATTTTTCTGATAAATGCTTATTATTTTACACATATAGAATGAAGATATCGATATCTTTCCTTCTGTGTAGGCTCTGACGGCGGGAGAGATGTTCGCGGTCGTGCCTCTGCAAGATTGTCCACATTTGTTTACAGTCAACGAGGTTCCCCCGGGTGGAATCGATGTAACTTCGCCGTGTGCCGAATGTGCCAGCACTACAGAGAATTGGATTTGTCTACAGTGTTACACTGTGCACTGCGCCCGTACTGTTAACCAGCACGCGATGCTACACGCGGAAGAGAACGAGCATCCCATCACGCTCAGTTTCAGCGATATCTCTGTCTGGTGCTACGGTTGCGAGGCCTATCTCGATAATCCTGTAAGTGCTTTCAAAAAATTCACATAAGATTGAATCTTAAATAGATAAACTTTTTAATTAGAATTTCTTTTTTTAACAATTTTTATATCGTTACATTTTTAGCGATTATATGCGGCAAGGAACGCGGCTCATCAAAGCAAGTTCAATGAAGTGCTTCCCTGGACTTATAGCGAAAGTAGCGAAAACACACCCTAAATAATCAAAGAAATATATTTTAAATAATTCAATAAAATGTGTAATATGTCTTTTGGGATTGAGTTTTTAAACTTGATGCGCGACTAAATAAAAATCTGAAAGAAAATGATTAATAAATAATCTGATTTATAAACTTTAATAAATATTATATAAAGCATCGTATTTATCGCAATGCAATTAAAGTTTATATGTATATAATTGATATCAATTATCTTTGCTTATTTTAATTTTGGATAAATTAAAAAGTTTTAGAATATAAAAATTTATTTTAACAATTTCTAATTATAATCTAATTTAAAATTAATTTTAAATATCAGGTTTTCCCTGATGAAATAAACCGAGATGTTCACGAAACATCGGAATCAGATTAAGAGTTTAAATGGCTAAAGAGGTTAAACGGCTGAATCCGGAAATCAAATTTATAATTAATTAAAATGCTCAAAGTAACAATCCATACATATGAGAACATGATTTTTCAAAGAAAGAAAAAAACTCAATCCAATAGATATATATCGGAACTGCTGGAAATAATCAAACTATAAGAATGTTAATGTACTGAAATAATTTATTATTAACACTAGAAATTATTAGTTATACTGAACTAAAAATACCTCGTATTAACTCAATTGTAGAATTGTACATAGTGTTCCGAAAAAAGTTTAGCGCTCAGTAAATGGAAAAAAATTTCTGAGTATTCGATTTTTTCATAAATAATTCAATTATTTAATTGTTTTAAAAAGTATGCAATATTTTTTACTGAAAAATTCGGTATACGCTA
>JAJVSH010000155.1:181845-197277 GCA_021460005.1 Tetramorium alpestre | reverse complement strand
ACAAAATGAAACCCCATAAAATAACGGTCAAACTTCTAGAAGAGTTTTCAAAAGGATTATCAAAGATTGAGAAACCGACAGTACGTTAACAAAATTTGCTATTAGAATTAATCCTTTCCTACGCGTTTAACTATTAATATATAAAAAATATATTTTATTAATATTATATTTAAATCTTATTACATAAAAATTTGATGTGCTTTCTCTATTAATCGTATAAAAAGATGCAAAGACTGATCACTAAATAATATTTCTTTGAATTAAAATATATATTTCTTTACTGTATTGCGATCAAGCTATATAAATATTGCAACATTTTTTTATATCTCAACAAGATAGTCATTCTAAATTCTTCTTTTTTTAAGTTGACTAGTTCTTTTGACTAGATATTCTATATTTAACATAAATATATATTATAAATAATTATTATTATCTGTGTCATTAATATTTTATACATAGAAGTGTGGAAATAATACAATTGTTACATTTTTTAAATTTATTTACTTTTGTGCCTATTTTGCTTCGATTCAGGCAAATATTCGATTTTTAGCAATATTAATCTAAATTGCTCAACATATTCATAAATATCCTTCGCAATTGCAACGATACTACTAAAAATACCATCGCCCCGCAAACTTAACAAATGTTCCAGTATACCAAGTGAATGCAACGATGGCAATTTCTCCACAGAGATATGAGGATAAAAAGTTTTAACTTCGTGAAATCTGAACAAGCGTGAATATTTGGTTGACAACTCCGCGAATTCGTTTATCGCGGAGGCTGGCAATGCATAATACAGTCTGTATGGGATTTTTTTGACAGCGAACTTTTCCTCGCAATCTTTGATTCTTCTAGCGATATTATCAAACACTCCCGGCAATGGGTTGGAACCTAGCTCGTGCAAGTGAAAGTCTTGTATTAATTTGTACTTGTGATTACTGCTGCTGCGATAGATTCTGCGAGTATTACGTAGCTGTAGCAACGCTGTCGGCAACGAGTAGCTGTACGAGGTATACAGGTGCACATGAGTGACATGTGGTTTGCCTTTCAGCTCTGTCATGATGTGAGACGTGAGTGGTAAAACGCCACCTTGATGCGCGAAAGCATAGAAGAGGGCCAGCAGCAGATTGCTGACGTACCAGAGCGTCAGTTTTTTGGACTTGTATCTGTATGTCGGTTCAGCGGGACTACAGAACTCGATATTTCCGTCCTCGTCGATGTAACTGCGAACGATATCCAGACAAGGGACTTGATTCAGCTCGGGCGCGTAAAGAAATACCAGTGGGAAGAGCACCGGAATTATAAAACGAGGTTCTTGATGAGGAAAGAAGGACAACAAGACGACTGGGACGATGAACGTAAATGTCATCAGGCCTACGATGCTCTGCAGGCGCGGTAGATGCAACCATTGTCCCTTCAATCCACTGAAAATGAACAATGTCATTTAATTATTTCAATCAATTATATCGATTAATATGACTCACCTGTGTATCATTTTCGCGAACCTCAACAAGCCAATAATTCCCAGAATATTAAATAGCAGCGGAATGTTCACTAGGAAATGCAGGAAACGAGGATGCAATCCATGCGACTCCAAATTCTTCGTATTCGCATTGTATTTGAGGAAATTAACCGGTGTTACCACAAAATTGTTAATTCCGATCTCCAATTGGCCTATCTCCGCCATCGTTAGGTATCCAAAGTAGAAACTGTCAGCCAAGATGAAAAATATTGCAGCCGGTAGTCCGCAAAGAATGAAAACGAACATCCTGATGTGAAAGTCTTTGAAACCAACACTCTTCGAATTCAATCCTCTTTGAAGCCAGAAGAAGATGGGAACGAAGGCAAACGCGACGAAAGTCGGCCTGTTGAATATCCCTATCACTGTTATTGTGGCTAGTACGAAGCAGTCGTTTAGAGAATGTGAGGGCAACAATGCCTTGAGCTTGTAGTACTTGATTTGTTCCACAACAGTCGTTGCTTCGTTATATTTCTTGGAAAGGTAATCACTCTGCAACACCACCTGACAAAAAAAACAATACATATATATATATATATATATATATATATGTGTATAAAATCGTTAAAACAACGCAAGACATGAATGTTGAGCTCTCTTGTCCCATTACACAGATATATTAAGCTATCTGAGGCAAATTATCAGAACATAACCAGTAGGACATGAAAATTATTTGTTAATTTTTTGCTATTTTTTTGCTCTTAAAATAAATAAATTTTTTTTTGCGTTAGTTTTTATAAAGTTCAAAATGTTGGACATACCTTCTCCGAAAACGCCATGCACCGAGAAACGTAGTACAACAGCGCGGCAGTCAGCACCAATTCAATAGAGTTGGATAGCGTACGAGTTGCATACGTGAGCATAACGTAGGAACTAGCATACGTGACAAGCCTGACTCTGTAATTCTGGCCGTACATATAACAGATTTTGTACAAAAAGTAATCCGACAGGAAGGAGAGCGCACACATGAAAAGCCGAGGAAAGAGCACGAAGAAATAT
The DNA here is from genome assembly GCA_021460005.1 of Tetramorium alpestre. Taxonomy (NCBI): domain Eukaryota; kingdom Metazoa; phylum Arthropoda; class Insecta; order Hymenoptera; family Formicidae; genus Tetramorium; species Tetramorium alpestre. The sequence goes on along the minus strand of JAJVSH010000155.1, from coordinate 194,759 downwards.
GGGTTCTTCAGCGATACTCCGAGGAAGTAAAATGTATACGGAGACAATCTCTTGAGAATGGCATAAGGCAAACCAACGACAACTTGAGGAATGAATGTGGAACGTATGGGAAAAGTGGCGTTAAACTCCCACGGCTTGTAAACATCGATATCGAAGTGGTCTCCTGTAGGAAGAAAATGTATAAATATTAGATGTAAAGGAAATGGCTAAAATAATAGTTGCGTAGCAGAATAATAGCATACCAGCTATAACTTCAATAGACTGAAAGAACTCGTCGGGATGAATGTAGCCTGTCTGTGAGACAAATGTGAGGGCTACTCTCAATGTAGCCAGAATCCAATAGAGCCCGATCCGACGTTGTACAGGTGCTGCAGTTTGGTAGTCGTCGATGGACCTGCGGTACTCGTTTTTGTGCTGACAAATAGAGAATTTTTACATGTAGACACAAAGTAAATTTAAATAAATAGGAATGCATAAAAATATGATAAACAAAACACATATATATATATATATATATGTATATAATTGGATAAATCTTTCTTTATAAAAATGCAAAGACAAATTTAATATGAATCAAAACTTTCTTAACCATTTCTTCCCAACTAGTTAGACATATCTAAATGAATATTAAAAATATTATATAAAAGATTACCTTCAACGACATGTTTTTTATCTGTTTAAATCGTCATTGTTTAACCTCACTGTTTTACCTCACCGACACGATTCTTAGAGATTTATTTAAAGATTAAAGAAAAAGATTACAGAGAACCATGAAAAAGTTCTCAATTTTCTTTCATCCTCGCGCAATCAAGATTCACAGGGAATCGCATTATAATCGCGACCGTCGCGTTTAAAAAACATTGTTTACCAGACATTAGGAAGTCTTGAAAAAAATCAACATTCATGATAATCAACATTCGCCAGCAAACAAACAACGTGAAGCTGGTCGCGAGTTGTCAAGGTGCCAATTCATGTAGCGAAAAAATCGCTGCGAATAGAGATCACGTGGTCATTCGCAGTTCGCCAGCGAATAAACGCTGTTCGCTGGATTTTTTCAGCTTTTAGCGAATGTTCGCTAAAGTCATACTTATCGGAATATCAAATCAAGTTATGAGAAAATAGCAACATTATTTAATTTGAAAATGGATTCAACAAACATATAAAGTCATCAATTAAATTTATAAGTACTTTGCTTATCTATTTTAATTAATAATTAATAGCTAAATTAGCTATTAAAAATTCTAAACTTAAATGTGATGCAAACCATAGGATATACTTAATAAACACTAATGAATGAAATATAAAAATATAAAAACATATTAAAGCAAAAAATATTTACACTCTTGTTCCATTATAAAAGATTAAATAGATTTTTCTCTTACTTATTATTACTTATTAATAGTTTTATTAATTTATGCAAAACCATTTATTAGTATGTAGTAAAATTCGCTGCATGAAAAGGCACCCGCAGGCATTGGGCGATAGTCGGCAACTTCACTCTCCTCATCGGGCGTCAGCCGTGCTTCGAGTTTCGGAACGCGCGCCGCCGTTCGAGAGTGCAGCGAGTGCAGCTGCGCGAGAACGGGTTTATCGATTCGTAAGGCGCGCATCGTCACGGACACGATGGATGACAATGGACGCCGTGTAACTCGCGAGCGGCCGCTTACCATCGTCGCCCCGTCATCGGGCGTTCTTTGAAACGTCGTGGCTCGCTGCTGCGACCGCAAAGTCGTGAAACCGTGCCGTGCCGTGCCGTGCCGTGCCGTGTCCGTGCTCGTGTTGTGTGCTCGCGCGCGATCGCGCGAGACAGAGCGAGAGAGAGAGAGAGAGAGAGAGAGATCGCGTCGGACAATCCCCCGAGCGTGCTTCGGTGTGAAGTGTGTCAGTGAAGGGACAAAGGGTGTCACGTAAGTGTGTGCCGAGCCCTCGGGAGGACTCGTCAGAAAAAAAAAATGAGATGAATGATATCGCGAGGACTTCGAGAGAAGGATAGTAAATTCTCACGGCGAGAATTTGCGTATTTAGTGGTCTCTGAATCGCCTCTTGCGACGAACTTTTTCTAGATAACTAAAAAGATTAAGGAAAAAAAAAAAGAGCACATCCAGTAAACAAAGTCTCCCGACAGACTCTTGACGTGTTTGACGGGGGCGAGGGGATGAAACGGTTGTAAAGATCTGTCCGCGAAGTAACCTCTGCTTGTTGCGGGAAGGAGGAGTGCGCGTGGAGGAATAACTCGCTAAAGAACGAGATCCCGGAAAAAAAAAAAGAATAAGAAAAGTTTCTCCGTGCTTTCAGAGACTCCGTAGAGCCGGCCCCCTCCCCCGTGCGAGCTCGAGCTATGTGCTGTCGATATGTTGTCGCATAACGTCTCTCAAAGGACTGTCCGTAAAGCCGTGAATAGTTTCCATTCCGTCGAGAGTCTCCTGCCCTCCCCCGGTCGGGCCGAGTTGCCCGTGTGTCCCTGTTGTCGCGTTGTGTTAGGCTTAGGAGAGCCGGCTGCCGCTACGGCGCGCGTAGGCGCTTTAAGAGAATGTACTCGGGACAGTGTGGACTTTCCGCTCGATTCGGAATCCCCGAACTATCCTCGCTGTACGCTATATTGTCCCTTGCTACCGCATTATTGTCGTAAGATGTACGAGAAACGTTTACGATACGTCGTTCCTCTTGCCAGAGCGCCCCGCGCAGCTCGCCACCTGATAATAAGCTACCTCTCGTCTGTGCGTTGCAGGGCGTTTGATTCAACGGGGGCAGCGGCGGCGGCGGCGGTGACGGCGACGACGAGGGACAGTCCAGGTTGACCATGGGCAGCAACACGGACGGCGACAATCTGAATCTCAGCTGCGGCGAGAACGACAACGGCGACGAGCTGCGCATCGCCGCGGACGAGACGTACGACACTCGCAGCGAGGTCTCCTCCAGCAGCTCCAACTCCGACTCAAGCCACCCGACCATCAGCTCGGTCTCCAGCAAGTCCTCACGCGGCGACAACAAGCGCAGCAGGAGAACGCGGAGTAAGCGAGGTAGATCCAGGGACTCCAAGTCGTCCAGTCCTGAGCCGAAGCACGCCAGGTCCAAGGAGAGCAAGGGCCCTACCAAGAGCTACGACTATGGCACCAAGTTGAATTACTTGTTTAGAGATGCCAGGTTCGATGAGCATGATACATGAAGTACCTTTGATTGATAAAATCTTATTTGAAATATTTTTTTAAATAATAACTTCACATGACGGTATCAACATAGAATTTAATTACAATTATTTGTAAATTATAATGTATGGATGTATAAAAAGTTTTGTTTCACTAAATACTGCATACTCGGTTGGTTTAGATGTTTACAAGATTTTATCCTATTTTATATTGAATCAAGTAGGACAATTTACGGCACGTTTTATGCGATAGTGATATAGAGAAACGTACTTTCTTCAAAATTATATATTTTTAATGGACTGTCTAGATTTGGAAGAAATATTTCCAAGTTTTTTTTTCTCCAGATTTTTTATCATCAAATCCAATAATGCGGAGAATGTGACGCTGTCCAAGGCCAAGGGAGTCTGGAGTACATTGCCGCAAAATGAAGCAAACTTGAATCAAGCTTACAGAGAATCGCGAAACGTATTGTTGATATTTTCCGTGAAAGAATCGGGAAAGTTTGCTGGCTTTGCGAGACTTAGCACAGAATCGAGAAGAGATGCTGGTCCAGTCTCTTGGGTACATTATAGTGGAACATTATAATAAATAATTATATAATAATTATCAGTTTTTCCTTGTTAATTAAATATATTGTCAAAAAGAGGAAGCAAATGTCATGGAACCCATTTCAGGTTTTGCCACCTGGATTATCAGCAAAGGCTTTAGGTGGCGTATTTAAAGTTGATTGGATATGCAGAAAAGAATTGCCATTTACAGCCACATTACATTTATACAATCCATGGAATGACGGTAAACAAGTCAAGATTGGTCGGGACGGTCAGGAAATTGAGCCCAGAGTCGCTGAAGAATTATGCAGATTATTTCCAGAAGACGAAGGTATCTATTAATATACGAACGTTACATGTTAATAAAAAATATTCCAATATTTTTATTAAATCATTTTATACAAATTACATATATATATGTTTCTATACATCTATTATCTTGTATTAATAAATTATTTTGCATCCTTACGTTTGCAGGAATCGAAATGACACCCATTTTACGAAAATCCAAGGAAGCAGGGAAACACGTTGTAAAATCGTCGCGTTATCGCGACAAAAGACCCATAGGCAGTTCTAGATTTTTACGAAGAGGCGGACGAGGACGCAAACTGTTCTTGACCTCGAGATCACGTTTGGCGTCACTGGCGAGAGGATCTCAAGATATTACAGGAAATCATAGGAGCTCCAGGGATTCTTACCGGTACACGCCGTGGTTCAATCGAGGCGATTCACCTTACACAAAGTACGATATTATTCAATATCGATTATTTGTAGCATTTAAAGTTGTACATCAAAAATTTTTTGAAACTGACTGTTATAATTTAATGTTGTTAATGACATTTTACATCGAAAAATTATTAAAATTAGTATTTGTCAAAGGCAAATAAATTCTCATAATTTATAAATAGGATACTCTGTGTGTCCTATATATTATTATGTTATTTATCCTATATAACGATAATTAATTTCTTTCAGGGGTTATGGAACTGGATTAGGGGTCGCCGCTGTTGCAGAAGCTTATGTGGCAGATTATATGCGCACTATGCAACATCAGTTGCCTCCATTACCACCTTATGGTCCACATCCGTACGATACTCTACCACCACCACCTCCACCTCCGAGGTAATATTCCTTATTCAACGCTGCATCAGAAGGACTTATCTGATTTCATCCTGTTTTAACTGTTTATTTTTCACACAGAGCACAAACTCTAGTAATATATACAAATGTCCTTTATATAATTATATAATAATATAAAAAATAAATATATAGTAATAAATACAAATGTCCTTTCTAACATTTAAATTAAATTAGAAATCAAATATATTAAATAAATTATTAAAATTAAAAATTTAAATGTATAAATTGAATAATTTTAATATAACAATTTTTTTCCCCCAGATATTACGACGGTCTACCACTGCCTCCAGATTACAACGCGACAGCTTCGGCACTAGAGAAGCGCAGCTACGAGAGAAGTGTCGACGAATTCCTATGGAGAACGGCGAGTCGTCACAGTCGACACAGTGATCACCGTTCTTCTCGCGATCATCACAGATATAGAGATCGCAGATAAGGATCTCGACTTTAGTGTTTCCCTTAAGAATCCGTCGATTCCCAAATCCTTCATTGACAGTGATAGAATTGTAAATTGAAATTCTCTTGATAAAGAAATTAAATATTATCCCACACAACAGAGAATGCAAAAAGAATTCTTTTTTTTTTTTTTTTTTCGAATTATGAAATGAATTTTTTTCATTCCATGTCTGTTTGAAAAGTATTTTTAAGAATTCTGAAAAATTCGCGAAAATTTGTGTCGTCAATATTAAGTTTTTTTTGTTTTTTGAGGTTTTTTTTTACAAAAAATTCCCTAAATCAGAAAGGGTACTTTTAAGGAATCATTTTTCAACTGTGAATATGAATTCTTTTTAATTCATTTTAAACAGACAAGATTATGATAATTATGCTAAATTCGTAACGAATTTAAAAAAGAAAATTCTTATTGAATTCCTATTGAATTGATTTTCTGTGCTTTGGGACGACATATCATTTATATTTATTTGGATTTATAGAATTCTTCCAAAAAATATATAATGCAAAATAATTTATAATTATAATTATATAATTAATATAGTGTTATAAATTAAATTAAATTTGTATATAAATTGAGTAAAAAGAAGTAATTTAATTGAAATGTTAAAATATAAATTTTCAAAATTCTCATGAATAATTCTGAGAATCGGCGGATTCAACTATATAATCCTTAATTAAGTTTTGTACCATTGAGTATTGAAATTCGCAATTCTTTTACTGAATGTCCAATATCTTTCGCAATCGCGCAAACGAAATGCAATATTGAAATATTTCACCAATCGAAAAGAAAGGAAAATGAATTAAAATATACATGATAAAGGCATTTGTCCTCTTTATTTTTTCTCAAATTTTTGTACATTTTATATGTCTTACATTTGTATGAATAATTTTTTCGAAATAAGCAGATTGATTTATTTCTTTAAACTGTTCAATCTAATTGTACTGTTTCTAACTCAATGATTCCATGTATCTATCGATTTTTTTTATTTAATGAAGCTTTATATTGTATTGATCTCTCTGTTTTAACCTTGCAAAATGATATTCTCATGTTGTATAATTCTTCCATTACTCGCGTTATCTACATTAGAAAAGGTCAAGTCAAAAGATAACGCTCTACGATATTTTTGTTCTACATTCTGAGAGTAAGAATGGAGATTAGAATAAGAGGAAGCTTGAAGATAAGAGAAGCTGATAATCTCACAACGGAGAATCGATTGTGTGTATGTGTGTTTATACAAAACGATAGTTTAAAGATACATACATAACATGTGAAAATTATGATTAAGTGTTTTTCGCGAAATATAATTAATTCACAGGAGAAACATGTCTACATATAATAAATAAAATCAAGAATCAGCAAGTGATAAAAGATATCATTCTCCACCCACAGGAAACCAACGGGTATTTCCGGTACGGACTTTCCATCCTGATAAGAGACAGAAGTGCGGAAAGATTCTAACGTGTGGCAACTATTTCAACGCGTCAACGTTAGAAATTATCTTTTAATAAATTTTTTAATTCTTTTAATAAATTTTTATTACTCTTGAAAGTATTCTCAGGTGGTGTTATAAATAATAAATTTTAACAAAATTTAAAAAATGTGTCCGTTTATAATTGTAAAATTATAAATTATGACTTTCTCCCCGAGTCGAGAGTCATATTTTGTGTGTCATACGGTGAATAATTGCGGCATTTAATTCATTATGTCCCTTAAAGCGCAATTTTCCAAGTATAAGTACTGTTTGTTTATAGTGTTAAAAATCCTCATCCTTTCTATTTTATTTTCAATTAAAAGAGAAATCAGAAGTGAACAAATAAAAGAAATAAAAAAAGAATTAAGCGTGATGCCGTCAATTATGTATCAGCCACAAATATCTCACTTGCTGTCACAACATGACATTGCTTCAGACACGATTAAGAAGAATGTCGAGCTGGAAATCAACTTACTGCAGAAGGATGAATTGGAGGGTGGAACTATCGATCTGCAGGTACATTTAATTAGATGTAATTACGAAAATTAGATTAAAAATATAAAGTTAAACATAAATGTATAATAATAAAAATGGATAAAAAAAAAGAAATCTCCCCGACGGGGAATCGAACCCCGGTCTCCCGCGTGACAGGCGGGGATACTAACCACTATACTATCGAGGAAGTCTCGATAGTGGTTAGAAAATTAAAATACTAAAGTTATATGATAGTAAAAACTTAACATTGTTTAATTTGTGCATGATAAAAATCTTGAATTATATCAAATATTATAAAAATCAAAAACTTTTTAAATATATTTAATATTAATTGAATATCTCTTCAAAATTTGTATATATCTTTTTATAACGTTACGTGATATTATTCTGATTCTCTAATTTTGATTATCAATTTAATTTTACACATAATTTTATTTTAATGAATTTTAAATGAAGTATTTGAATCGACATCTAACTTTCTATTTTACGTTTTCTTGTCAACAGAAGAGCGCAACTCTACTCCAACAGGTATCGAATGTCTGCATGAAGTACAAGCTGAAGACTCCTCTCGTAAAAAGAAATTTTTTATATAATGCCGAGCACAAGGCGCTGTATTGTTGGATCCGCAAAGTCGGATCTACCAGTTTCACCAAATTGTTTTCAGACATGAGCAATCGTCGAGTCGAGAGCAATTTTTACAAGTAACTAATGTTATTCATGATCAAATACTTAATATTTTATTATTATAACTCTACATTTGTTTTTATAATTTTATTAAATTAATTAATATAATAAATTCGAACAAATTTGTTACAATTAAGTATCTTTTTTTTTTTGTAGAAGTAAACTAATGTTACATAGAATATGTAAACGTTATACAATGTTAATTGTGACGAGATTATTATATTAATGATTTGAGAATGCATTTGTAGAGAAGTAGACGTCCTATCGCCGGAAAGATTGGAAGATCTGCAGCGTGTCGCTAACAACAATACCATTTTCAAATTGCTTGTCGTCAGACATCCGTTTCAACGACTGGTCTCGTCGTACAGGTAATTAATCTTATTATGAGAACTATAATTAATACTCTGATTCGACAAGCTGATATCACTTTGCAAGTTGAACAGAAAAAAATGCAAATTCTATTATTCCATTGTAATCTCTACACCAATTTTTTGATATTGATAATTCTAATGCCAAGATTTAATATAGATGAAAAATACTGATATAAAATTATAGAGACCGCATCGAAGACAACAACAAATACACCGCGCAATCCTGGCTTTACGTTCCTGAAATTCTTCGTCTCTCAAGGCCGGAATTCTTTCGTTTCAACGCATCCGGCGACAATATCCTGCAAAGAATATTCTTACCAGACAAAAGGTACGATAAATGCTTCCATTTATTTTTCCTATTCTACAATTAATTCATGTAATATAGAATATAACGAATCTCTGCGTTTCTTTGCAGATTGAAGGTGATACCCAGCTTTCGAGAATTCCTAGAGTGGTTGTTGAAGCAACCACCGCACGGTGACGTCCACTGGGCCCAATATTATACTCATTGCGCGGTCTGCAACGTGGGATACAACTTCATCCTGAAATTGGATGAATACACGTTTGGGGAAGTCAATTATGTCTTGTCGAAGCTGAGATTAGATAAGAATAAGATCTACTTGCCCAGATTGGAACGCACTCGTACCGGGGTAACTGACTTTGATATGACGTGCAAATACTTTCATGATCTTACTACTGACATGATCCTGAGACTGTACGAAAGGTATAAAATAGACTTTGAAATGTATAACTATAAGCCGGACAAGTATTTACACTGTGCCAAAAGTAATAAAATTAGTAATAATTGATAATAATTGAAAAATGATTTTAAAAATCTCATTTAATATTAAATTTTTTTAAAGATGATATTTTTCTCGTGCCTTTCTTTTTGTAAATTAAATGTATAAAATTCGGATTGACTTTTTTATGAATGTATCTTTGTACCTTCATAAATAAAGGAAACAAAAGTATAAATTCTTTTAAGAAAATTATATTTAGAAAGTTGTTAAATTATATAATTATTAAAATGAAATTAAATAAAAATTCTAAATCATAGTGATGATTGAAATCATAAAAATAAGAACATTAATCAATAAACCTTAGTGTACGTAAAAATGATCTATTTTTCTTTTCTAATCAAGATAATGACAATAATAATGATAATAGTTATGACAATATGGTAATACATTACAGTATATGGAATATATATATATATATATATATATATATATATATATATATATATATATATATATTCATCAATATACAAAATTAAATTATATTAACTAATAGAAAAGCAATAAAGACAAAAATAAAACTTTCATTTTTCGGTATAATCACGCAATATTAGAAATAACTTTCAAACTAATTTTCACAACACAAATGTTTCTCTTATTTCTTGTATCTTCTATTCTCTTCAAAATCTCTTTCATTTGCTCTTTTTTATCTTTATTTTTTTATGATTTGAATTTCAAATCATAAATGTTTTCAAGTCTTTTCTTTTACTATCTTAAGTAAGTCGTATATTTCTTCATTTTGAAGCTCTTCTCTTGCTTTTATAGTTAATCATCATCGCACACTATCAGACAATCAGTATCATCAGAAAGCTTCCGATTTCTTAACGTTGATTTCTTCAATTCGGATGAATTATCACGGGATGCGTCATCGTTACTGATAATGCAGATATCATCATTATCTTCACCATTATCAACTTCCACTTTGCGTCTTTTAGCTGCCACTTCATCTTCTCTATCCTTTTTGCGCTTGTTAGACACATCCGACACTTCAATCACGTTCTACAGAAAATATATTGTTTTAACAAATAGATAACAAAGTAATCAAAACAAAATATTTCCCCAAATACGCACCTGTCCATTAGTGCTGGAAGACTTCTCCGCTTTCTCTTCTTCTTCCTTTTCCTTCGGCTGAAGTGCGTTCTTATCTGCCAGTATTAAAAATGGCGGACTGTCGTCTTTCGGACCAGGTTTTTTCCGATAAACTACAAAGACGGTCAGCGAATAATTCTGCTGGAAGTCATCGACCTTAAGAATTGCCCCATCTTTAATCCCTAGTTCTTCCAATTTTTTGTCATTGTTACTCTCCGTTTCGCCTTCCTCGCTGCTAATTACAACGGCACCAGTTCCGTCGATCATGACATCAGGGGCGATCATGTTCAATCTATTCTTGAGCACCAGCTCCTCCAGCTCTTTGATAGTCATGCTAGAAGTGTCGACTGCCAGCACGGCCTGCGGGGTAGGTGCGCAAACGTAACACTGTGGATTGGGTGGATTCACTGCCTTTTCTGGGACCAGTAGCTGATTACGGTGATTCATCTTCAAGCGCAGATACACGGATCTACAAGCTCGCAGATTGTTCTCAAGAACTCGGAAAGCATGAAGGACTACCATGCCCGCGATAATAGCATTAGTGGTGGCGATCGCTGGGATTATGTTGCCAGCCATTGCTAAGGAGCAAAAAGAGAATGTAAAAATTAAAATTAAAAAACAAGATGTTGACATTTCAAAAAGATATAAAAAATATATAATAGACGGAAGTAACACTGTTACTAACATTTAATGTCAAATCTGCTTTTCTGAGGAATTCCAAAGATGTGCGCGCGAATGTTGGCGCATGCGGCAACAAAATCCATAGCGTGCTGATCGTCCTTATCCCAAACCAAATGATTGCCTGGCGATTTTTCTTGAGAGGATTTCAGTGCTTGGTTCAAATTTTTCATCGATTCCGCAAAAATCGAGCCACATTTGGAAATGCTCCAACGTTGCTGGTCCTTTAGCCCAGGCTGGTTGATCTCTTTACTGCATCCAGCCACTTCAAGAAAATAATACTTTATTATCACTGTTATTATCACTGAGACAATTGGGGAAGAAAATATTTGTGGGATAACAAACCTCCGTCGGGCAATTCCCTCCAATTCAATGGCGTTGGAGGTCGACGTTTTTTCCACAAATTGTCCATGCTCAGCAGATACTTGATGTCATCGTGAAAAAGTTTTGTAAACAGTTTTTCTGGGTCGTAATTGCAAGATTGGGCCCAAACTCGTGTGGAAATCCTGTCAATGTTGCCTTTATCATTGGATTCCGCCTGTAAAGCCTCTTTCCCTGCTGTATCTGTGATATTAAAATTATATTAACATCTAGTATTATATTTTGCTATTAATAACGTTGGTAATATTTATTGGAGATAATTATTTGATAAAGTAAATCAAAATAAAATAACAAATTTGATAAAATTAAAAATATTTTAAAAAATTATCTTAAAAGAATAAAATTATTAATTATGCAACTTATTATAATTATAAATTATACTACATTTATGGCATAACAATTTGTATTACCACCAGCTGCTTCAGGATCCGCAGTGTCTGGAGAAACATCTTGATCGGGATCTTCTTCTCCAAATAATTGACTGCAATATTCATTATATTCAGGATTATTATCATACATAAAATTAATTTTTATATATAGTGACTGAATGCAGATCACATTGTGATACATACTTGAAGAGATGTTTAGCCCATACGATGCAGTGAATGGGCTCACTGGGCGTGTTACGGATGGTACAACCGGGATAAGTTTTTTGCGCAGCTTTAGGTGTACATTCGTAACATTGGCTCAGACCCTTTTTGATGAGTTCGACCTGGCCTTCGTAACCAGCAGTACCAGACTCTATTAATGGTACATCTGCTGCCAGGCACATGCGATTCACATGATTTCTCGCCGCTCTATTATCGAGAGCGTTTAAAACCACTGTGAATCTTTTGAAGAAAGACAAGCCAAATTCCGATCTGCAAACACACGAGACTTTAGAAACTGTAAAAAGGGTACAAAAGGGTTGTCTACTAAACTAAGCAAGTGCATAAACCTACGAGGTAATACTGTCATGGTAATGTATCACTTTGACATCTGGGTTAAATGTCAATGCTGTTTCACATGCTATGCTAGCTTTCGATTTTCCTACGTGTTTCTTTTGAAACAGGAATTGCCTGTTTAAATTGCTGACATCAATTGTATCCAGATCAATCTGAAAAACAATGAAACAATTGAGAACGATCCGAATATAGTATTGATCATAAAAAATGATAAATACAAATTAAGAAACGAAAAATAAAAATAATTAATATAAAAATTAAAATCAAAATTGAGTGAAAGGCAAAATTAAACATAGCAATCCAAAATAAAGTATATAAATCACTAAAGATAATCAAAATGAGAAACAATTCTCAAAATGAGAACTATGTTAATATATGTTACTATGTTAATATAGAAATAAAAAACAATATATAGATGTGTTCACTAATTATTTCTCTACGTGTAACGCTCAAAAGTGAGGTTACGTCACGTTTTGGAGAATCATACTCACGATTTCGATATCGGCAAACCCGGACATCACCAGGTTTTTGAGAACCTCGCAGCCGATACCGCCGGCGCCGACGACGAGCACCTTGCTACGCAAAACGGCATCGCGTAATTCGTCACCAAACACTCCGTTCACGTTCGCCATTTTGCCAAGTGAGTCGCTTCGCGGCGGCCGGCATCGCGTTCCGATGCGAGCGCGGCATTTTCTTATATAGCGAATTCGATTGAT
>JAJVSH010000155.1:169560-181415 GCA_021460005.1 Tetramorium alpestre | reverse complement strand
ATTGATTTACACTAGCACTGAACTCGTGTTGCACTAAACAGTACGAGTGTAGCACTGAACTCGTGTGAGACGTCTCGTTTTGAGTCGTCTCCGTTTGAGACGTCGCATATTGAGACGTCTCTGATTGAGACGTCTCATATTGAGACGTCTCATATTGAGACGTCTCCGTTTGAGACGTCTCCATTTGAGACGTCTTCGTTTGAGATCTATATATCTATGGTTGAAATTGACAGATGAAACGTGATTTAGACAATACAGGTTATAAACCTGTTTGGAGCAAATTTTAAGATTATAAGCGAGATGAAAAGTGGATTTTATTAAAATTTTTACTCATGTACAAAATGAATTAATTTGGTAAACTTATGCCTAATATGTTTTTTTTCGATTAGATTAGTCGCGCATTTGGCTTCATGAGTAAAATCTTATAGCGTTTTTGACTGAAGCGGGTTAACCCAACTCGGATTAATTTTTGACCAATCACAGTTATTCTTCTAAAGAATGGAGTAACCGTGATTGGTCAGTTATGAAAGAAACAAACCCAACCCGGATTAGTTTTGCTTCAGTCAAAAACGCCATTAGGTTATGTAGATGCGCAGTTTAGATGCGCGTTAGTATAAAACGCATGCTCATAGAGGAGAAATAGGACTCTATACCTTTCTCTCTCGCACAGATCTTGGCCACGCTTTCGGATCATGGAAAACATATGCCATTCCTCCTCCATGTCTATATGCTCTAAGGCATTTATGCTCCCTCCTGTTATTGGTTGCGTTCAGCAGAGAATGTAGCGGTCCAATTGTTGTAAGATTTTGCGCTGAACGCCACGTAGCGGTTTATGCTCTTACAACATGTTTATTGAGCGGTTGCCATTTTTTCCATCATATTAAAAGTACGCTCCAATTGCAACAGGTTACAAGAGCGCAACATTTAACAGGTTAAGGCCCAATTCCACAACTTACTTTAACCGAAGTTTAGCTAACAACATTCAATAGAAGAGTGTTTTATATAAGACGAATTCTTCTATTGGATATTGTTAGTTAAACTTCGGTTAAAGTAAGTTGTTAAAGTAAGTTGGAATCGGGCCTAAGAGATGATATTTAACCTTACCGGTAGCACCGTCTTGGTTAAGTGCGTTCAGCAGAAATCGCAAACTGTTGGAAACGCAGCATAAAGCGCTCACTGAGCGGTTTTCTCCGCTGAACGCAACTAGAGTTCCTCTAGTAAGAGTTAGGACACCGAAGGCCAGCTTTTGATTGGTTCCGCCATTTGTAGGTAATCGTAAGAGAGAAAAGGAAAGAAAATAAAGAAGGAAAGAGAAGGAAATAGAGAGAGTTACGAGTGCTTAAAAGTGTAATAGAGTGCAATAAAAGAGTGCATAATTCTTTTGTAGATTACCTATTAATGGCGGACGGTGTCCTAACTCTTACTAGAGGAACTCTAAACGCAACCATTCCTACCTCCATGGTTGATAGATAGAAACAATATGGTCGCCATCTTGAGCGGTAGCTTCACCCCCCTCGTCTAGAAAAGTATCTTATGCTCCCTCCTGATATTACTACCTCCATGAAACTAATTTTCAGATATTAAATTTAATTATTACAACGAAATTCTTTTTTCCCAAATATTGAAACTTTACAGACATATTTCCCAAATGATTTTTAGTTGATTGCTATAAAAAAATTTTTTTTATTATGTCTGCTAACTAAACGCTTAATTAATTTTTATCGATTATAAATAAAGATATTATTTCCCAAATTATGATAATATTTTCCTAAGCTTGCCCAAACGATTCCCAAACAATTACAACAATAAAAAATAAAAAATTTTAAATTTGTCTGCTAAATAAACGGAGGTGCCGAGGCAATCAACCGTTTTTGTTCTCCCACAAAATTTGATTCACTTAATATACATTAGAACGCTTGGCCGTATCGAACTCGAAGTTGGGGATCGGGAGCCATTAATCAAAGAAGAAAAAGAAGTCTCAAAGCAACAATTTTGAAGGTTGCTGATACAATTTTACGCTTTGAAGTAACCTCTCGCTTCTAAGGGGACATAAGATATTAGCTGCGGTTCACTTGACGCTACAAATGCTTCGAAGCATTTTTCTTCCCTTTCTTTTTAATAAAAATAGAAGGAGAAGAAGAACGCTTTGAAGCATTTGAAGCGTCAAGTGGACCGCAGCCATTGATATTTGGCCGCGTGAAATGTAATGCCAAATTCAAATTGTCGTGACAAGATGGCGGTATCTGGAATCAATTTCTCATTGGTTGTTAGAAATATAGGCGCAAGAGCACACCTTGTATATTTCCACCATGGTCGCGGCGGTGTCGGGCAGTGTCCGTCGGTCACGTCGGTGTCCGTCGGCTGTAGCTGGGGGCTGGGGCAGTTGGCGCAAGTTCGCGATATGGAACGGCGTGTCGCGGTTCGGGAACGGTGATCGTTAGGCGTCGCAGATCGGGAACGACGACGCGCCAGCTCGCCGCTGCGGACATGGCGGACGTGGCCGCCGTGCATTAACGCGCTGGGTTGTACGCAGACAGCACTCAACTTCCGCGTCCTCGTCCGTGCCGTGGAGAAACGCAACGCAAGAAACCGTAAACTGCCGAGGGCGCCGCTGAGCGGAATCGTGCCAAGTCGTGTTGCGGCTCGCCCGTCCGAGAGATGCTCGCGTGCACATGGTGACATCGTCTTCCGGGTCAGTGCGAGGAGATAACGGAGCCGCGGCTCCGCCGCCGCCGCCGGCGGCGGCGCGGTTTCCGCGTGTCTCGCGGCCGCCGCGATCGGCGGCCGACCTCCCTCCCCCCTTCCCCCTCGTCGAGGCCCCGGCGAGGCCCTGTCGGCGAAGCGGCGCCTCCATGGGGAACTTCATGGGGTGTAATGGCGATCGGGAGGATGTTTTGTTTCGCGTCAACATTCCGTTACGCGTGCCTCTGCCAATTGTCTTTTTACCGCGGCGATATTTGCATCGCGAGCTTATCGGGAAATTAAGTCCAACGATTCGCAAGTAAATCGTCCGCCGACAAGTGGGGACGTCGTCTCGTTTGATGGAATTATTGTCGAATTTAAAAAAAAATTTTTAATTCGCAACTTCACTCGCGTTTGTATTATTAATATTCTAATTAAATGTATTAAATTTGTATGTTGGTAATGGTCTGTGAGTTTTCGCCCGGACGCTTTTGAAGCCCCATGACACGTCAAAGTGTTTGCGTTGTTTAATGGAGCGGAATTAACGGAATTAATTTGACGATTATATCTCTCTCTCTCTCATTTATTAATGTTTGTTTTATTATATTATTGTTGACATTTAATTTCTGAACACGGTTTAACGGCTTCTGTGAGAAAGTAACTTGTAATTTGTTCATCATTTTTCCGGTGACGAATTTTCTATATAGCGCAAATTTTGAAAGTATTATACTTGATATTCTATAATGATTTTGGAAGAGTATCTAAACAGAGTTATGGATTTTGATTGTATTTAATTAATTTTATATCAATTTATAATCTTACTATGTTTTTATCAACATATTAATTTAATGAATACTGAAATGTATAAAACAGTTTACCGATATTGAATTTGATATTCACTGATGGTAGAGATTTGTATAGTAAAGTCAGATTGTATTTACTTTATGAGATTATTACATTAAGATTGATATGTGAAATATTGTTAAATACGTGGATAGCCACACACGTACGTAATAATTCAAAGATTAATTCATTTATTCATTCGACATTAATTCCCATTAATTTGATAATGTGTAATTTTATTATATTCTTACTATGACATTCATATATTAGTATTTTATTTTCAATTTAATTTTTGATAAATGAATGGTAAAGTAATATGAAAATATTTATAATTCCTACTTAGCCATTATGAGAAAAATTAATTCATGAAATTCCTGAATTTGAAGTTATATTTCTTTAATTTTATTAATGTCAATTTTATTTTTACCGATAAATTAATTTTCCTTGTAACAAAATGAAAGCATTGTGTTTGATACTCTACAACGATTTTGAAAAAATATTTGCCGCATTCTTCGTTGTTTAATTAGGTTTTATCAATTTATAATTTTATTACTTTACACTTTATTGAAATGAAGTTAATTAAATGAATACAGAAATATGTAAATACAGAAATATATACAATATTTACTGATATTGAATCTCACATTCATTCAATAATACATGAGAGAAGTTTTGCATGGTAAAAATTGTAATTAGATGTATTACTATATAAGATTGTTAGATTAAGAGTTATATGATGGATATGTAGATACATGTATACACACATGTGGTAAACTGTAACATTTAACATAACTTTTTTTCACACACATGTGATAAACTGTAACATTTAAGATATACGTAACTTTTTTTTTAATTGCCATTCCAATTATATCATTGTGAAATAAGCAGGGAAAAACTAAATTATTAAAGTTGAACAATTCACAGAGAAAGAGAGCATCATGTCTAAATATAGATTTATTTATTTTCAACACACATCAAGTACCTAGATATGTCTACAGATACACTTAGATAGTGAACATTATGAATGAACCCCTATAATAAACACCATAATACAAAGATATATGATCATGTTTGTGGTCGAGTAAGCAATAATTTATATGAGCGATGCAAAATTGCAGCTCTTTTCACATCTATCTACCATAGGCATTCAAGTATTGATTGCAGCAACATGGTGTGCTATGGGAGGAGGGTTGAGACCCAGGCATGGCAGACCCACCTATTATATCTTATACCTGTCATTCAGTTTTTGTTTCCATTAGCATTTTTCATAAAACATAATGACGTAACAATTATACATAAAAATATTTAAAAATATTAAAAATATTATTATGAGACAAAGTCAGTTAACACAGTTATTATAAAAAAAAGCGTAAATATTTTAGAATAAATTCATAAATTGTAACAGCATAATTTTTATTTTAATTAATTATATTTATGACAATTACAAAATAATTTTTAAATTTGTTATCAATATATTATTAATATATTTGCGAAAATTTTGATTTTATATTCTATGTATAAATTTATTGTACAAAATTTAATATTATTGTCGATACGTTATTTTGCATTGCTTTTTTTATTTTGTTAATTTTTATTTTAATATTTTTAAAGAATATATTTTTATGTATTTATATTTTTTATTTTTTATTTTAGAATATTTTTAAATATACGTTACAAAAATAGTAAATTGGGGGAAAATAGACAGTATTAATTCTTTAAGAAGGGTAGATATTCAAATTCTGTAAAGGTCAGAAAATCCAATTGACTGTGTTAATATGCGATAGCTATAGGCAACAATGGCAGAAAATGTGTGTGTTCTTTGAGATACCGCGAAAGCATGAAATCCACACAGATTTTATTCAGAATATTAATCGTAATATTATTTTAAAATATTTTTTCTACTGTCTGACAATTTAATATAATTCATTTAATTTGTTTCGGAACAATTAAATTTATAAATTGAAATTTTGTTTCAAAATAAATGAAATAAATAGTTAATAAATAAGTAAATAAAGCAGGAAAAAGTATTTTTTTTAAGTACAAGATAAGATAATAATTAATTGTGACTCACAATCAGATTTTATTAATTATGATATCTCGCAAGATACCGAATTAATGTATATATTTTATTAATATATTTTAATGTTTTATTTTTTATAATTGTCGATTAAATTTTATATAAATTGAACGATTTCTTTTACAGGTTACTGCAATGAAGTATATATCAAATGCATGAATGACAATGGGCTGAAACACTTAAATGATTAGCATTTATATATAAATATTACTACTTATTGTCAGCCATAGGTATTAAACAAGTGTTTTATTAATTTATTATTATTACAAATATTTTGTTGAAATATAATTTAAAATATATTCTCTGATTTTCTGCGACAGCTTGTGCCAGACATGGCAGCGATAGAAGAGAAAAAGCGAGTGGGTGGCTCCAAGGTATCAGCCATCGCAAACATCTTCCAATCCAAGCCGCAACTGGATAATCTGAACAGAACGAACAATATTCTTTCGGATGGATTTAAGGAGCCAACTGTTCCATTGAAGGAATCTCCGACGCAAGTGACAGTGGTCAGAACAGAGAGCCATGTGGCACGTTTCAATAATGCGCGAGCTCTCTTTGAGAAACTTGGCGAAGAAAACAAATCGAACAGACCGTAAGTAATTTGAATTGTAAAAATTTATATTATCTCAATTATTAATTATTAGCTTTTATTGTTACATTTGTATATATTTATCTTTAATCTCATACTACTACTAGTTTATTACGTAAATTCATTTATTTCTCAATTTTTTTAAAATTATATTTTTATTAAATGTTCTTATTAATTTTTCTAATAAATTTTGAAACTACATGTGCATTTATGAGATTAAATTTTTGTAATTTTATGACATAATTTTCTCATTTTGTTTGCGATATGTTAAAACAATAATCTTAAAAAATTTTATCAATTAAAATTGAAAATCTAATGTGTACTTTATGTATAAAATTATAATGTTATGGTTATAAAATTACTTTAATATTAATTTACAGGGTTGAGCGAGTTGAGCGGGTTACAAAACCGAACAATCTGCATGGTCTCCGGTCTCGCTCTAGTTCCGCGAACTCGGGTTCCGGATGTACTTCGCCCGCGAGATCACCCCGTCCTCACTCACCCTCTCCTCCGGGCAGCCGCGAGCACTTGAGTACGTGGAGCGCTAGCGTACCGACTTTGAACGCGGAACGACACTTCGAGAACGGCCATTGCGCGCCGGAGCGACGTCCCGCCGTCGGGTTGGGTAAGGTCGAACGAACGGGCAAGGAGAATGATCGTCCGGAGCGGCCGGAAAAGCCGGAACGCCGGCCAAATTCGAAGGAGCTCATTGAGAAGCAACGGAATTGGACTAGTCACTTCTCCAAGGCTAGGCCGAACCGATACAATTCCGATCCGAATCGCTCGCTGGTACAAACTTCCTTGAATTCCCAGAATGTCCAGAGTCAGGCGCAGCANTCGTCGTCGTCGTTTGACACGTGCCAGAGTTCGGTGAGCGCGGCAGCTGGCGACTCTGCCAGTCCAGCTACCAGATCAGCAAGCTTCTGCTCGGCACGTTCACCTCCACCACCGCCGCCGCCTATCAGAAACTCGTCCGCGGCTAGTAGGAGAGAACGTCCCGCGAGTATCGCCGCCGCCAGCCCCGCCGAATTGCTGGAGAGCCCGGAATATGCAACGGTAGAAAGGTTCGACGACATCTCGCCGACGATTCCGGAGTATGCCGTTGTGCAGAAGAAGAAACCTCAGAACAGTCCGAAAGAGAGCAAAAGTGGCGGCGCCGCGAAGACTCAGGACTCCTCATTGCCGGAGTACGCGGTTGTGCAGAAAAATCCTTCGAAAGCAGCTTTGAAGTCCGCGGAGAATTCCAAAGAAGCGTCCAAGACACAGAATTTGAAAAGCGCAGCTAGCACAGAGATGACAGCAATTACAGGAAACAAAATCGTGAGTTCGAGGTCGGCGGAGGCCTTCAAGGACATTTCTAAATCTACTGCGCAGAATCTGACAAGCTCCGCGACCGCAGAACCAATTTCCGGAAGCAAAACTGTAATTTCAAAATCAGCGGAAGACACTAAGGAGGTTTCTAAGGCTATTACGCAGACTGTAAAAAGCCCATCAGTGGAGATAACTCCAGTAGGCAAAGATGCAGTTTCAAGATCAACAGAAAATTCGAAGGAAACCTTGAAAAGTTCCACATCTACGGAAGAAGTACCAGCGTTCAAAGCTATAGTTTCTCGACCAACGGAGTTTTCGAAAGAGGAAATCATAGAGGCTGTAGAGGGATCGAAGGAAGTCACGAAAGACTCAGCGGTTCCAGAATCGAAAACTGCCATCGCGAACGAGTATAGCGACTTTCCCGAGCAGACGAAAGCATCGCCCGCGCTGCACTACGAGGATTCTAGTCCAGTTCGAAGTGCCTCGATGGACAATATCCTGACGAGAAGGGAAAGCGACCTGCTAGAAGCGCCGGAGTACTTTAACTGTCCTCCGAGTCCGATTCACTCGCCAGCAAAGACTTCCGAATGGAGGAACGAATGGCTGGCGAAAAACGACGAGATTTTGAAGAGAACTGTGGATCTGAGAGATTTGAAGACCTCGTCGAAAGAAGCTCTGGAGGCAGAGCTAGGTAACGAGGTGGTCAGGCCGGATCCAAGACCCGATTGGGCCAGACCGATCGCGAAAAGAAAAGAAGCTGCGGACGAGAAGAGAACCGAGCTGCGATCACCGGAATCTGAACTGGGTCTACCCTCCGCAGGCACTGACAGTGCTTCATCCAGCATGAGTTCACCCAGTTCACCTTCGAAGGATAGCAAGGAAGAAAAAGCGGAGAAGGAGATGTCGGAGAAACATCAGACAGGTGAGCTATTAGATTCGTGGAAAAACTTTGCGATCGAAGAACTTTCGCGTAGATGGAAAAAGTTGACGTAACGTAATGGCCATTATGCTTAATAAAAATTATTTTGATTTGTACAACTTTGTTTTTTTTAGTTTCAGTTTGCAAATAAGACAAAAAAATTATTCTTTAAAAGAATGAAATTAAAGAAAAGTAATTTTTTTATATTAAAAAATATGTGTACAATAATTTCAATTATTAATCTTATAAACTGATTTTAATATGCACTTGAATATATTAAACACTTTATGGATAAATAGTTTGCTTCAAAAATAAATGTTCACATTTTTGAGAAGCGTCGGTGAAGCCAGGTGACTTTCGCTGTCGTGGGTTGGGATGGCAGTGCGCCAAAATGCCAAAAAGTAAAAGTACCAGACGCGGGCCCCCTTCCTTCCCCTTTTCTCCTTCTCTCGCTCTGCCACTTCCTCTTTTACCAGTGTGCCACGGTATTATTTATAGAAATCACCGTGCGGCTTGTCCAGCGGCCAAACGCTCGTGCCTCATCGCGTTTACTTTGCAAAAGTGTCTCTGAGGCTCTTCTACAGAATTTTGGGATTTGAAAATATCGTCAATGTTGTGTTCCAAACAGTTCTGATCAGTACAGTGACTCCTTCGAAGATAGAATGAATTATAATGCGTTTTATAAATGCGAAAAGAGCAAGTTTGTAAAAAATGTTCTATTACATAAATATAATACAAATTTCTGAAAATGCAAATTGTGAAAATTATTAGTTTGACAAATGCACATAAGGAAGTTTTTGAATATGTTAATAATTTAATGAAAAGAAGTGTGTATATTTGCAAGTAGAATTTTTCAGATCTCAATATTTTTTTTTTATTACAGATTAGCAAAATAAAAAATTAAAGTTAAATTTTAGAATCAAAACGCGTAAGAAATTCATCATGGGGAAATATGAGCATTTTATAAGTCGAATACTTTTTTATAGTACATAAATTAAATTAAAGAATTAAGTAACAAGAAATCTAAAAACTTTTACATAAATTTTGCAATAAAAACAATCTAAATATTTTTGATTTGCTATTTAAATAAATATATATATATATATATATATATACAACTATTTAACAAATAATATAATAAATTACTTCGAAGTAAAAAAAATTGCGCTAAATAATATTAAATAATCTGTATCTAAAACTCTCTCTTGAATCCTATAGTTTGATTAGGTTGATTGAAGGTTATTATATTCTACACGAGTGCGTGATCTTGTAATAGAATACACAAGATTAGTGTTTATATATATATATGAAACGCTACACTATATTTTGTATCAATATTTTTATACTTATTGAAGCGCCGCGTACTCTCCAGGAAGACATAAAATTATGTGCCTACGATTACTTTGCATCGATTGCGGAGGTACTTCAGCGTCTGTGTTAGTCCGATAAGCTATTTCAGCGCTTTAATACGTACGTCAGGTTCAGTATTTTTAATGTCATTATATTTATTTTTCAAATTCAGGTCGCAACAGCTATGACTTGGAGGCGGAAGATCAGGATAAGCCAGCGACGTATCAGAGCTGCGTCTCGGGCACGGAGAACTTCTCCGAGAAGGACCAGTTCAAGTTCAACGAGACAGACACTACCACGGTCATTCGACGTTCTCACGTGCGCCTTGATCTTCAGGCTGCGGGTCTGGGTCCACGTCCGCCCTCTGTCATCAGTTCTGATCAGGAATATCCGCCACTAGAGCACAAAGAAATACCTGTGCCCTCGCCGTATGCCAAGAAGTTGCAGCAGAGTGAAGAAATTGTTTCGCAGAATAATACCGAATGCAAAACTCAGTCAAAGCCAAACACGGAGACGAAGAACCACGGCGGCATTACAGAAGCGATGAAGATCAATACATCTACGGAAGATATGTTGGAAGCAAAAGTCAAGTCCAGCGGCGATGGAGTATGTCAGAAGACGGTCTCGAATGCGAAGAACGATCAAATCAAAATCGGCGTAAGGGAGAAGATTGCGAAGAACAGGGAAGAGGTCTCCGGCAAGCGCTCCAGCTTTGTCGAGGCAGAGAGCAAGGATAATGTGGACAAAGCAGCTATTCGTAGTCAGGAAATGAATAGCTTTGGGCTCATCACGAAGGAGAGCAAGGACGAGGAGAAATATGTAACAGAGGTGGCGAAATCTGAGGTCAGCAGAAAAGAGTGCATCGCAGCAGTGAACAGTGTTTTGAGCAAGAAACTAGAGAAAGAAGTGGATCAGCCGCAGACGACATGGGAGCAAGAGAAACAGAAGGCTGAATTAGCGAAACTCCGGTTATCAGAGAACAGTAATCAGGGCTCTTCGCCGTCATCTAACGCGCTCTCGAGACATTCTTGCAAGAAATCCAACGAGCAATTGTCAGAGAGCAGCCAATTCGAGGACAGTGACTCCAGTGACACGAAAACTGTTACAAATGTGGAATGTGTAGCAAGGGAAATACAGAACAATTCTGTTGGAATTGCAGAGACAGCTTCGAAGAACAGTGTCAATCATATCACGCCTGTGACGCCGGATACCATGACTCCAGACGAGGCTGAAAATCTGCTGAGTTCTCGGTAAATATGTAATGATTAAGAAAAGAAAGTTAGAATTGTGATATAGATTGTGTTTGAAGTGATATAGAAACGAGAAGAATTTTAGAAAAAAGGAGAAAGAAAAAAACTCTCCTTTTTGAAACATTTAATTTTTCGTGATATAACAAATAATAATTCATAATTAATACAAAAAAAACTACTTTTGGAATGATCCTGGTAGCTGCTTTTAGCACATAACTTTTGCATTTTAATGCAGCAATTGAATTTTTCATAGTTTTATCCATATTTAATAGTATATATTTTTTTGCTGCAGTCTTGCAACTTGGTAATTTTTAATTTAAGGCTTAATATTAATAACTTTATTTTTCTTTCATTTTGATTCTAATACGTTCGTGTTTTTGAATGCAAATCTGCTGATTGCCATGATCCATGCAGCATCTTAGAAAAGAAGATTAGGTGAGTACCTATTTGCAATTCTGTGATTTGATAACGAAAGCAGATATGTTATTCGACAATGATTGCAAAATATTATGAGATTTATTATTTTATTTTATTTACATTTGTTTTAATAAGAGAATTAGTTATTTTAATAGAAATTAATAGAAAATTAATTATTTTCTATTAATATTAAGAAAAAAATTTGTTAAAAAAATGATTTTTATTAGAAAATTATATCAAAATATTTTTATTTTTAAGATATTACCTTTACTGATCGATCGTGTTCGTAATGAACACGAAAGACTAGGAAAATGTATATCAATTATGCCTCTTTTATTATTCTGTGAAAAAAAAGAAAAATATATAGAAGAGAAAAGATATTTCTTTGTAAATATTTATTACATAAAATTTATATAT
>JAJVSH010000155.1:157355-169201 GCA_021460005.1 Tetramorium alpestre | reverse complement strand
ATATATATATATATATATATATATTGAATTACGTGATAATAAAACACTTGTAAAATATTCTAACATTTAATTTTAAGAAATATTGAGACAGCTCGCAAATGAAACACTAAATAGACATAACTGCTTTTGTTATTCAACCGCAGAATCGATTCGCTATTAGCGATCACGTAATTTGTGCGTAAAGCAAAGTGAATGATTCGTGAACGTAAATTAGACAAGGTTCGGCGTTGCTATCAGATGAGGAAGCGCAGGAGATAGCTAGGCTGTTGTCTCCCACCGGTGCCAATGACGCAATAATAGGTGATGGGATTTCTAATGACAAGGATAAGGAAGGACAGGACAGGGATAGGGATAGGGAGGACCAGGACAACACGCCCGACTGGCTGTCCGATGTCCTGTCTGCTCCTGATTCCAGTCTTATCAATAGTGCCACTCATGATTATAGGTGAACGAGCTTATTTTTTAATGTTTTTTCGGTTGCGCGTTCTTTCTTGCGTCTTTTTGCAATTTTATTTCTATTCTCTATCTTTTTTTTTAAACGATTTTAAACAAATTTTCAATTTTAATATCAGTTTAGTGAATTATTGAATTTTTCGATTGTAATGCATATTTTCAAAATTTTGTTCTTCCGGATCTTTGGAGGATTAAAAATTTTTGAATCTGCGCTTATTCAATATTTAAAAATTGCATTTCTTGAATTTTTATAATTTGGGATAATAGATGCTAGAGTTCTTGTCAATTCGTGGACAACTGGATACCTAACGGTTTCTTCGGACTTTGGAATTATATGAAAATTTTGAGATTTCACACTCTTCTCGAGTTTCCGTATAGCCTCTGCGTTAACTCTCCATTTATTTCAGTTTGTCTCATAGATCTCGCAGTGACCTGACAATAGACTCGTTGACGGAAAGCCAAATAGGATCGGTCACAGGAAGTGAGAGCGGACTGCTAGGTTCCGTCAGCAGCTTAAACGACACTCATGAAACTAACGATGACACCGAAACCGAGCAGCAAGACGACTATATTCCAACGCCGGGAAAAATTGTAATATATTATAATTATCACAATTATAACACAATTACATTTTATCCACTTCTTTTCCTTCAATTGAATTAAATCAGAGAGTAGATCAATAATAAAAAAAAAATAGAGAACAAATACAGATTTATTAAACAAAAGAAATATATGGTTTTTCATAACAATGTTTTAATACATTTTAATTTTTTTACTATCTTGATTTAAAACAGTTTTGCGACAACATTAACTTGGATATCTGATTAATCAGGTACTCGTGGAGAATGGCGTGCATTACTTCGAAGACGGTCACTTTTGGATGGAAGTAGCGGGAATTCCAGAATCCGACGAAGACGACGAAGACTATCCATCCACCGTGCCCGTCAAGAAGACCTCCAAAGTGTCCTTCGACACTGGTCCCATGCGTGTTTACTCCACGCATTCTGTTAATGAATACGATCGCCGTAATGAGGATGTCGACCCAGTGGCGGCCAGTGCAGAGTACGAGCTGGAAAAACGCGTCGAAAAAATGGAGGTAATTCTAAAAATAGCTCTTCTTTTTTGTAAAAAAATTCTGTGAATTACTATACTAATTTACTAAAAAAAAAAAAATTTTTTAAGGTATTTCCTGTCGAGTTGATGAAAGGTCCGGAAGGCTTGGGTCTTAGCATAATCGGGATGGGCGTGGGCGCGGACGCGGGTCTAGAGAAGTTGGGCATTTTTGTGAAAACTATCACGGAGAAAGGTGCAGCCGCGCGCGAGGGTCGAATCCAGGTGAACGATCAGATCGTCGAGGTTGACGGCAAGAGTTTGGTCGGGGTGACGCAGGCTTATGCCGCTAGTGTGCTGAGGAACACCTCCGGTCTCGTGCGATTTGTCATCGGCAGAGAAAGAGATCCCAAGAACTCGGAGGTGGCGATGTTGATTAGACAGAGTCTCCAGGCAGATAAAGAGCGAGAACTAGCGAATGCTGCTAATAGGTAAGACGACAGGAGACTATCGTGCCCTCTCTCTCTCAGAAAGCAAATTGGAAAAATACAGGCTCGAAGCCTATTTTCAAAAGGAAGAAAGAGAATTTATCTCGTCTGTGTTCCCAATGATGATTTATCCTTGCTCGCAAAACTTCCGTGACGATACTTTGTGGCCACTCCAATGAGAGCCTGAGGCATCTTGGAGTGCTGAGGGAACCACGTTTTTTTTTATAACAAGCGTAATTAGCGTTTCAATAAGCCAATTGTTAACTTTAACCAGTTAAAGAAAGAAATTCATTTTCAACAAACAGGAAGCTCAACTTTTCCGACGCTTCTCCCGATGGCCAGCGAGGAAGCGAGGATATTTCTGTTGGCAGCGGGATGAGCGGGATCCCCGGTTCGCCGGCAATGTCCTCCTGTTCGGAGGGAGAACCAGCACACAGCCCTATTGAAAATTACCTGTCACCTTCTAGTCGCAGTCGATCTCCAATACTCGGCTCATCCATGCAACACAATACTACGCAGAGTGATGTTGACAGTCTGAGATTGCTGTTGCAAGAGGTACTTTATTCTGTGCTTCATGACTCGAATGTATTTCCTTTTCATCCGTTTATTTAAGGATCTTATTTAGCAAGATATTTATGCACCTGTTTTTACTTATACGTGTGGTGTTAGTTTTACTTTTCTGTAAATAGTCGTTAGAATAATGCATTGTTCAACAATGGCATTTCTACGATACATGGCCCATACATTTGTATATACTTTCGTGTGTATATGTAAATTAAGAGTGCGGGTATCACATATGTAAGTTTACCGCAATCGCACCGTATGTATTTATTGATTTTCTTTGTTTTTGTTTCGCTTATGCGCTATGCGTGTCGTTGGTTGCTTGCAGAGTCAGTATAAACTCTCATTAGCGGACGAGGAAGTGGAAAAGCTCAAGGCGAAGGTAACGTAACATTATAATAGTTACTCAAATAATGTTAACTAATCCATTATAATCGAATCAAAGTTATTCAAGTAATTATAACCGCTTGAATTAACAGGAAATTCATTAATATTGATACGGAAGATAATATGATGCAAAGTTTATTTTACAGGAATAAAATACTTATTTTACTTATCCGCATTTATATTTTAGCACGCTTCTCTTAATTTTTACAAATTTTTCACGCTTCTCTCTTTTTGCCTGCACTATATTAAAATGCATGAAATATCAAGCATGAATATATTTATAGCTTACAGCTTGTGTGTTTTAACATATAAATAAAGATTCCTTGTTTTTATATTATAATAAATTGTGGTAACCAATTTTCTGTGATTTATGTGACTTTATTACACTTTATGCAAAATATTAATTAATTTATGTATTTAATTTTTTTTTAATATAAAATCTTCTTTAGTAATAAAAAAATATTAATTCGTAATTGCATTGGAAGGAAATTGTAATAAATGAAAATCCCAAATATTCTTTGCAATGATGATTTATTATGTTATTATTTTATATTATGTTATTGAATCAACATTTTAGGAATCTTCTCTGAAACTGTTTCATACAATTGCATGCTTCAATTATCTTTATAGACAATTCTTCTCTCATGCCAATCGATATAGATTAAATTTCACGTTTTAATTTTTGTCAAACATAAATATGTCGTACGATAAACAACAATAATATTCAAGAAATTAGAAGATGTATATTTAACATTGTGTCATATATATAATCTTAAGATATATTATAAACTCCATTTTATGTTTTGGATAGTTAGTAGAATTGGAAAACAGCGGAGCGGGTAGCGAAGAGTATGCAGCTAAGCTGCGAGAATCAGGATTGCGCCTTCACGAATCGGAGAGAGCATTGGGCACGGCCCGTCAGGACTTGTCGACAGCCAGGGAGATGCTGTCACAGGCGACGGCGCAGAACGCAGCTCTGCAGCAGAAGTACGCCAGAGCCAGGAGGGCTGCCAGGGAACTGCGTGCGGACATCGCAGCCAGGGACGAGTTCTATCAACAATTGTTACAGGAAAAGGACACGGAATACAATGCATTGGTGAAAAGTCTTAAGGATAGAGTACGTATCGAAGGATTTGACTGATGATATTTGGTCTTGAAAGGAACAAGTATTTTTAGAAAATTCATTTTAGGTGATCACGCTAGAGGTAGAGCTAACGGAGACCCAGAGGCGATTTGGTTTGCCGGTACGATTACCGTACGATAACGCCACTACTAGAATAGTAACACCGCAGCTTTCTCGCAGACAACTGCCACCGCCGCCTTCATCGACCAGCTGCCAGCTTTCCGACACGGAGACCTCTGATCTCAGTAGCCCGGATGATGGTGACAAGACTGCGACTGTGGAGAGGAAGCTGCCTCTGCCGCTACCGGTGAAGGAAGAATTAGATCGTGCCGTACCAGCCCATCGTCTGCTGGACAATTCTGCCGGCAAGAGCAAGGCGGAGTTGGCCAGTAGAGGCGGCTTGGCTAATCGTCAATTGCCCAGGCGATCCGGGGGCCTCAGTAACAGTAGTTCTGTACGTTGATCATTGTTATGTTCATTAAGTTTACGTTAATCCGTTAGAAACATAATTGCACCTTACATTGCTCGTTTAAAAGTTAAAAATGGAACACGATATTTAAATAGATAAAATTAACGTACAAATTTAAAACTTCTTTATTTGTTTTAATTTGTTTGACGTAATACAATAAAACATTTATATTTTAGGACTACGGATTGGACGAGTCGGGCGACAACACGGATGATGATTCTTCCTCAAAAATGACTTCGCAAGACAGCAGCAGGTCGCCCAATGACTTGACATCTAAGCAGTCCAACTTGAGTTCCTATTCCAGCACTTCATCCATCAGTTCACTTAAAGGAAAATCGCACATGGATCCTATACATCCCACTGCGATCCGGCAGCACA
Source organism: Tetramorium alpestre (assembly GCA_021460005.1). Taxonomy (NCBI): domain Eukaryota; kingdom Metazoa; phylum Arthropoda; class Insecta; order Hymenoptera; family Formicidae; genus Tetramorium; species Tetramorium alpestre. Next base: position 164,292 of record JAJVSH010000155.1, on the reverse strand, counting down.
GCACCATTAGCTCGCAAGTTAGGGCAATGACCGAGCAAAGTTGGCCCCAATCGCAAAAAAGTATGCCAATGCATTTATTTTGACATGTCAAAATTTCATATATAATTTCCTTTTATATATTCTCTAAAATTCATTTTTTTTTTTAATACATTAAAAAGAAAAGAATTTTTATCTCTGCAGCCTTGACCGGACCTCCTGCGTCATTGGCAGAACAGTTGAAGCAGGTTCTAGCCGAGCGAGAAAAACGACTTGGCGGAAACGATTCTTCGAGGGAGAGCTCCGGAGATTTCAGTGATCTCAACAATCCTCATAATAACGATCCAACTATGGTTACACATCACCTTGTGGAGGAAATACGACAAGCTGTTAATGAGGCTAATCAAAGAGGTACGTAAAAATAAATACGCACCGAAATGAAATAAAATCAAAAGTAAACAAATTAAAATATCATTAATTGCAATAGTAACAATGCGATTTTATCATAGTAAATTAAACTTGCCGTATTTCTAGTGAAAAAAGTAGCGATTCCTCCGTCGAATTTGATCGGTAGTGGAAGTGCCCCATGGCATCATCCAGGAAGCTCTCCGTCAAGTTTGTCTTCCGGCGGTTCTGTGAGTCCTCCTGGTGTTGATCCTTTAAAAGTCGGCGGCATCGTAGGTACTTGAGAAATTTTACGTATTAATATTTATGTGTCAGCACTAACGCTTCGATCACTCAGTCAGGAATTAAAGTCAAATGATACAGATTGAAATGAAGAATTTTTCAAGAATAAATTTCTATCGATTCCTTTTAGTTAACCCCTGCGTAGTTAATAGCATTTCCTTCAAGAACAATTTTGCTTTACTCGCTTAAATTTGCTTGAACTTTAAATTCATGATTTTCTATCGGTATGTTTTTTTAATAAAAATATTAAAACATTTAACGAAATAATTATTTAACAAAATATAAAATATCCTAGCATCTAGAGTACAAATAATGATTAATTGCTGATGGAGTGATTACTAATAGCGTGATATGATCTTCACACCTTATACTTATTTTCCATCGTGCATGCATTATCAATATAGATTCGAGCACAGTTTGGTTGCCTGCTCACCTAAGCGACTTTGGTTTAGGTGACAAGAAATCCCACTTCTGGCAGAATGCGCCAATTGCAGATTGGTCCAAGGAGCAAGTGAGTATTTTTCAATTGATTGATCTGAGAATTTTTAATTTGCAATTGAAAAAACTAATCTTTTCATAAATCTTTATATATATGCCTTTAAAAAATGAGGATTATACGTCGAAGAACTTTTTTTAATAATTTAATATTACATTATTTTCTCTCAATTTTCATCTATCACTACAACAAAAAACTTTAAAGAGGCAAGCAGTTTTTTGCTTTTTTATTTTTAATAGCACATTTCCCTAAGAACAAGAATCGGTTTCAGGTGTGCCAATGGTTGACAGGAATCGGTTTAGAACACTATTCGCCTCAATTTTTGGATAATGGCGTTAACGGAAATAACCTGCTTCGTTTGGAATCGAGAGATTTGAAGACTTTAGGGGTTTACGGCGAAGCTAAGGCTCATCTGAAGCGTAAACTGAAGGAATTAAGGGCGCAAGCCGATCGCGAACGCAAAGAACGTAAGGAGATCGAGCGAATGCGACGGAAAGCAGAGAAAGCCGCGCGGAAAAAATAGCTTGCGAGTAAATTAGATGCATTCGATATCAATTAGACATCCTGGTAGATTAAGCGGATTTTTTGGGCGCGAAGTGTACAGGGTATCTCGAAAGAGGTAAGGAGAAATTTATAATGGAAATTTTATTTGGACTCTGTCGGAAAGTCACCGAGAATGTTTATCCAGAAAAATTGAAAAGCAAATTATGTAGATTGAAGATTGAAAAGAAGTTTGCCAAAGAGATAAACGTTGGAACTAGAAATGACGCCGTCCATTTCATACAGGGTGTCACCTAGAAAACTGTATAAATCCTTTTTAAAGTAGGAGTGTCATATTTATCAAGATGAAGGAATTTTATATAAGCATATCTTCTGAATTATGCTTTCTTTTAACATACACAATTGCCTCTTCGGGTGATTCTTTCTCTTCTTTTACTAATCCTTTAATATATTTAATTAATTTCGGACAATAATAAACATCACGATTATATTAAACAATTTTATCTTTATCATTGATATTATAATTATTTCAAATAATTCTTAATGATACTTGTGTGAAATGATAGTATTAAACCCATATGTAGTATTAACGAAAATAATTACTTATGCTTATTTAATTATGATTATGTGAATTATTTGAAATAACTAATAATAACGATTAAATATAGTAATTCCTCAGAAGGAAACATCTTCGTATTATTATTCGTGGAATTAATCTCAATTGAAAGGATTATCGTTTTAATAATTAATTGCTAATTTTCGAATTTTTAAATTAATTTTCGTGATACGAGTAGTTATTAATCTTACGATTAATTTTAATTATTTTCTAATAATATTATAATTGGGAGCACACATAATAACTCGAAAGAACTCCTATAATCGGAAATGTTATAATTTATTTTTAATATTAGTAATTTAGATTATGCCTCCTTGGGACACCCAGTATTTCCTGGCGTTTCCTTCGAGATACTCCGCTTCCGTTCAATTACGATCTGTTTCCTGGAACGAGGCCCATATATTGTGTCTCCGCATTTACTTGTTGTCGCCATACTTATATTGTCGCTATTAAGTTTTTTTTCCTCAGTTATTAATACTATTTAAAAGTGCGTATGTGCAGATGCGCGTATGTTTGTGCGTGTGTATGAATGCGTGTAAAAATTCTAGCAATTCAGCTAAATGATCGCGTTCTAACTGTGCATATAAGTTAACGGCTGCTCGATTTTCGCTTTAACGAATGCCGTTCTTTTACGGGGAAAATGAAATCGTGAGCCGTACATCTAATCTTAGATGAATCATCTAGAAACGCGAAAGAACGCGAGAAAATGTGTAATAAAACATCGTGTCATTTAAATACACTCTTTTGTAATTGTATGTACGTATATATAGTATACATAATTATATATATATATATATAATAGACACAAGGATTATTCCGATATTTATTTCTACGCGTTTAACGGCGTTTAACGGCGCTTTTTCCACGAGTAAACTATTAAGTAGACGTTCAAATATCTTTTTTGTCGTCTTCAATTTTATATATATATATATATATATATATATATAATCAATGCGTCGTCAATTATTAATTAATTATTAATTATTCGTTATAGGTACGTCTCTGATCAATTGCAATAGACTTCTAAATTGTTGAAAATTAAAAAATTTCTGTAATTATATACCAATGTCTAAGTAAAATAAACAATTTTATTGTTTATTGAATAATTATAGCGTTTTGCTTTATGATTGGAAAAAAATAATGGACTATTCCATAGAAGAGGATGAAAGTATTCGAAGCGTTTAGGAGCATCGAGCACAATTTTTATACATCCTGCGTACTTTATATCAATAATATATACACAATTTATCGATAAAAATTATATCAATATTTTTTAATAATAGATATTAAATATAAGCATACATATATATATATTATTATTATAATCAATGTTTTTTTTTTATTACAGTTGATGTTGAATATAAATTTAAATATTAACAATGTTTTAATATTTAATAATATTGAAAAAGTAATGTGATTGATATATAATTAATATTCATAATGTACGAAAAATTGCAATTTACAGTAGCAATAGATTTCATAATACTTTTCTCGTATTCTCTGCAATTAACATTTCCCATAACAAATATTTCATTGCGACAAATCTGTTGCTGTATCAACTCGATCGAAGGGAAGGAACGGAATTGATCAGAGACTGCCTGTACTTTGCAGACTTGCTATAATTACTTTGTATAAGACACTTCGTAATTTATACTTATTCACTTCAAATTTGCTCAAGGCAATCCTTGATGATGTCAGATGTCGAAAGACTTGTGCATTCTCTGCTCCCTTGTTTCTCACAGAATTTGTCAAACGCTCGCAAAAGGGTCCGAGTCCTTCATCGTTGAGCCATCGCGAACTCGAAATCGAGACGCTGTAAATTCGGCGACAGAATCCAATGACATTCCACATCGGATAGAACGAAAGCCGAGCTACGCTTTCCCCGCACGTGAGGGAATCCCCGAGCGTGCAAAACGGCTACGAATCGGGACGCTCTGCGAAGCCGAGAGCAGGGAGCCGCGCTGAACGCGAGGACGAGCGTACTTATTTATAGTAACGTTGAACATTTTTTTTGCGCTCCACTTTGAACATTTCGAAACACCTCGTCGCGAGTAGTTCGGAAATGTTCAACTTCGAGACGTATAGCGTGTAAATATACATATGTACTGAAATATGATTAATTAATGATGACTGTAATCGATGAGACGATTAATATGTATGCGTGTTNTGTGTATGTGTGTGCGTGCGTGCGTGCGAGCTGCGTGAGTCGCGGAGCGACGGAGAGCGATCACAGTGTCATAATGTTACTCCACGAAACATAACTCTGAATTTTTATGATCGTAAATCCTTATATAAGTCCTCCATTAGTTGCATTACCTGGCGACTACGACGCGACACTTGTTGTTTTTGTTGTTATACTCACAACGAACTGCGGGAATGAATCGTCCGTATTTCTTATAAGGATTGTAATATGATATCAGTTGCTATTGGTGAAACGTCAATGGAACGATCCTCCTGCACTTCGATCACCCATATAGCGAGACCTTTTTGCTTTTCCTTTCTTCGATACTTCCTTAATACACTCACTAAGAACTTTTTCATTTAGATCTTAAGATTTGAGGAAATTCTTGGGCGCCGGAAATAGACGCCTCGGGATGTTTGGAGTCTGAAGAAGTCTCGGATCTTCTCGTCTTTAGGTCTTTGAATTTTTGGAATTTTTGGATCTTTGTATTTTTAAATTTTTAGATTTATTTTGAATTTTTCCATTTCTTAGAACGTTAGAGTTTCTGTTCTTGAAACTAAATTCTTTCTGATTTTATTAATTTTTTCAATCTGCATTTTTGAAATTTAGGATTCTTCGAACTTCGGATCATTGAATCTTGACATTTTTGCTATATTTTAATTTTTTATAATTTTAAAAAATCCTTTATTTTAAACCATTTAAACTCTTGTTAATTTTAAAATGTTGTAGTTGATTAGCTAATTGCTATTCAGCGATTGCTTTAATCTTGTTTAATTAGATTACTTAGTTCGCCAACTGTTTTTCTCAGATTGCAGTCTTTCACTTTATTTCTTTGAATCTTCGAGTCCTAAAGATGTTTCCGTTCCTTAAGGACCTTTCACGAAACTGACTGAATTATCATAAGTTATATAGCCAATTTTCAACGAATCACTTAGCCACATAATTATGAGAAGCGCCTCACACACGATCTGATTAATCGCGGAAATCGCGAAGACGACAGCTTGTAAAAGGATACACAAATCTCTCTTTTTGTTAAACTTGCCATTGACTTTGAATGGTTCCTCGAATTTGTTGGAGATGTATTTAAACTTGTGTATTGCTAGAGCAATGGATATAATTTGAAGTAATTAGTTGCGAATAACAAACGTGTTTGACTTCATATCACAAATATTTTAAGCTTCAAAGTATATTAATAATATTCTTTTTCTCAAAAACATTGTCATGCGCTCTTCCTATTTGCTTTTGTCAGATCGCGTGTGACTTAAGTCATGTACACGTTTCCATTGATTTAGGATTACTGTTCGAGGAAAGATGTATGAGAGGGAAGAGACGATTTTGAAACGATAAAGCGATGATGATGATGATTATCATGGAGATACATGCGGAACGGCAGCTTTTTAATATGTCTACGAAAAGTATTGTCAAACAAATACTCTTGAACGTTTTAATTAAAGGTAATTCGTACAGTACATAAAATTTGAATTTTATTCTTTACCTTTGATATTTAATGCAAGAATAATGCAAATATTATGATTAATTCTTTCATTTAAAGATTTGTACATGTTAATATTATAATCTGCATGTCTTTGCGGTTGCTTAGATATGTTTGTTTGATCGATATTTTAGCGATAGTTCTATATAAGATAAGAGTTTTACAGCGAACAAGAACGAAAGTTGTGATTCAAACAAAGTGTGATAATTTATCTTCGGATTATGGCGATAGTTATAAAGGATTATCAATGGCGACAGACAGATAAAAAAATAATAATTTATGTGCCTCTAAAAGGTCGCCCTAAAAATGTGGATTTATTCGTTATGGACAATTATGTAAAGGTATTTAGATTTTTTTTTCTAACGTTTAAAACATATCTTTATACTTGAATAATTTGAATATCTTCTTCCTTTTCCATTTCTCTGTATCAAATTTTTTTAATTTAGTCACATTTTATTATGTTACTTGAGTTTAAAAAAAAATTTTTTTCTTGTATTATGTTTATATTTTTTGGATTATACATATTTATACATATAGGAGGATTTAAGGTTCGAAAATAATTTTAAATTAAATAATTCTAATATATTTAATACTATATTTAAGTCTAGAAATAATATTTGAAATAGCATAACCGATTTTTATTAAAGATTAGTTTTCCGCCCTTTATTTTGGAATTATTTCTATGGGAAAATGTGCTTGAAGAGGAAAGTAAATGTACTTTGACAGACGCTGAAGCTGTCTTCTCTTTACAAAAAGTTAGTATGGCTATCGATTGGCCGAGTCTCGAAGTGGAAAATATTAGCAAGAGTGAAAAGGGGCACATTAGAAACCGTATCTTAGGAAAAACACAAAGTATTTTGGAAAATCGTGCAAAATTGAGGAAAGGTAAGAATTGTTAATAATATAAAAATAAGAAAATTTATGTTTTAAACTATGAACAAAATAATGAATAAAACGAAAAGATATAATTATATTCATATTTTATAT
>JAJVSH010000155.1:134122-157245 GCA_021460005.1 Tetramorium alpestre | reverse complement strand
ATATACACATACATAATTTTATTAATCAGTGAACTCATAGAAAAGGCTATAAGAATATGACATTAAAAGACTACGGTTTAAAAGATGAAGTCGAGAGATATGTATCATTAATTTATAGAAAAACTTCAAGATCTGCAAAAAGAAGCGGTAAAAATACAGATTAATTTGGATACCGATACGTTGAATAAAATAGATACCTTAAGAAACTGTCATCGGAAAGCTGCAATGCAGGATTTCGAGGAATGGCGATCAAATGCAGAAATACCGATCTTCCAGGATATTTCCGGCAAAGTACAAGAGAATAGGAAAGCGTATAGGTATTGTTTTAAAGAGAGATGTAAAGTTCTCTTAAAATATTGTAATAAGTAAATTATTTTACGGAAAATGATAGAAAAGTAATATTGTGAAAAGAATTTTGTAGAAAAATTTTTTTTATTTTGTATTTAATTAAAGAACTTTTCTGAAAGGCCTGCACTTAAATGGTTCAAGGATGATGATAATATCATACAATCTCGCGAAATTGATAAGAATGAGAACAAAGATGAATCAATAGTTATAGAAGAATTAAAGGAAGAACTAATTGTTGAAGAAAAGTTCGAGAAGAGTGGTGAGTAAAATACGAAAAAAGAATTAACTATTAAAGACAAACTAAAGAAAGATTTCATTATTAAAAAAAACACGAATAAACATTTAATTATCGAAAAAAGTCTGAAACAAAAATCAATTATTGAAGGAAAATTAAAAGAAGAATTAAATATTGAAAGAAACTCGGAAAAAGTATCAGCAATTAAAGAACACCTGAAGACAAAATCAATCGTTCAAACAAATTTAAACGAAGATACAAGTCCCAATGAAAATATCGGAAAAGAAGTAGTTATAAAGAAGATAACGACAAATTTGAGCAACAATAAATCTGATATTAATTTTGAAGACTGTTCCAGTTGTTCCGAAGATTCTGAATCAAATGACGAGATTGTGTCGTCTAAGGTTTCAACAAATTCTTTAATTAAGGAAATTGATCAGAAATCCTCGCAAAAGTTTTATACAAAAATGAAGAAGCAAAGACCAGATCGAGATTTAATTGACAGGATATTGAAGGGTCGATATCCCAAAATAAATCAAATATTCGATGAACCCACGAAAGCGGTTCCACTCCCTAGAAAAAGTGGAACGATCAATGTAACCTTCTCTGAACGAGCCTTCCCCACTCCAGCTAGAGAGAGCGCTTTCGTTGAAGAACAGGAGGTACGTATCTTTAATTATAAATTTTACAATAAATATCTTATTAAGAATCTTACGAAATAATTTTTTTGCAAGAAAAAAGAATGCTTGATAGAAATAAACTTCTTTTTAAAAACTTGTTAGAAATTCATTTCATGTTAGAGGGAATTCTGAATTAATTCCTCTTGAAGTTAAAGGTAATTATTGATTATCCTTAATTTTCAATACAGATATAAGTTTCAAATGCAATTCGTCTTTTTTTAGTGGCTTTCCAAGCAAGCGGAAGCTAGAAGGAAAACGGGATTCGTTGTCGAGAATCTCCGTCCTGAAGAACAGGATCCGCAATGGTTGAAAGATAAGGGCGAGTACGTTGGCGCAAAAAATTGCCATATTTCTTAATTTTTATGTTTTTATAATATTGATTGTTAATTATTTTGTGTTATAGTGATTTCTTCAAAGCGGGCAACTATTTAGCTGCCATTAGTGCATATACACATGGAATCAAAATCAGTGACAAAATGGCAGCATTGTATGTGAATAGATCTGCCGCACACTACGCTCTTGGAAATTATTACAGGTGTATCGATGACTGTTCTAAGGTAATAGAAATTATAATCGATATTACATACGGTCTAAGTATTTTCTAGAAGTACTGCCTAAAAAAAAATTCGAAAGAATTTTAAGAAACACAGAAAATAGAAGAAAATCAAAATATAAGAAATATATATGTACAAAATAGATTAAATAATAAAAAAATTAAAAATTAAAATTTAAAAATCTCATGGAAATACAATATAAAATTAATTATATATCATATAAATCTTAAATTAAAATATTTAAATATAAAATACAAGCTGTACCTATTAAAGAAGAGATTTTTTTTTCTATAGGTATTAGAATTAATGGAGCCAAAGTGCGAAAGCAACAGGGTATCACGAGCGAGATGTTACGCTCGTCGTGGTGCTGCGCTTTGCAAATTATCCGCACCTCAACATGGAATCCCCGAATTGGAAGCTGCCTTGAAGCTAGATCCGAATAACGAGAGCATTAAACGTGATCTTTATGCCGCTAAACAATATTTTAATATGAAAGAATAAAAGAAAGGACGATCGGGGTTAATTAAAAAAATTTGTTTAATGTAGAAATTTTAGAACCATTTCTTAGAAAGTTTATTCATTCCCGTGCCAGTAAGATGATGTATATAAGTACATACAAGTAATTAAAATATAATAAAATATGCAAGATGTTTCTTCGAAATCTACATAAAAAATTATTGCTTCTCTTATATTATCTTATATTTAGCGTAGCAATTTTTTCCTATTTCACGCGATAAGTCTGTTTCAAACTTTACGTTTTTAAGTTTTCATTTAAAAATGAAATACAAGAAATACAAAGAAAATTTTATCAGTTCAAAGTTGTCTTTTTTTATATCGTAGATTCTTTCTTTCAAGTTTACATTTGCATACTTTGCTTTTATATATTTCTAATGTTCAGATATATCATTTCCAGTCATTAAGATTTATGATATATTTGCATGCACATACAAATACAATCTGAATGATAGTCTGCTAATGCAATCTAACATAATGTAATCTAATTTAATTGAGATTTACTATTCTAAAATAGGAAGTTACATTATTAAGATAAACGAACTTGGAATAAATAAATATTGATAAGAATTGAGAAAGAAGATAAGATCATTTTTTTCTTCAATTTTAAGAGAAGTTTTGAAAAAACGAAATTCTAATCTTTTAAATAAAATCATCATTACTTTGAGTCATCGTTTATCTAAAAACAATAGGTCATCAAGATAATAGTCATCAAGAGTATAATTTTATTTTCCTTATTTAAAACCTGAAATTCTTCATGGCTAGGATTTTATCCATGCAGGCGCATTTGGTGTGCTCTACAGCATGGATGACTTCATGGTGACGATCTCGTTGTTGATCAATGCGATGCCTGACCATGAAGACGAGGCTGACGTTCCTGGTCTCGGTTGGAGCGCAGATCTGTTTGGGATCAGGACAGCATCCCGATCCAGCGCAGCGTGACAGAACTGTGGATGCGGGATAAAAGGCTTCGTCGGGCCCGAGGCCCACGGTCAAGAGATCTTCTACTGCAATTGCCCTTGGTTGAGGCAACGAACATTGAAATTGGTGCACCAGCTGTACGTGACTCAAAAAATCACCGTCCCTGTATCGAACGAGAGGACGCACACATGATTATAAAACTGAAGAAATGGAAAGAAAGGAAGGATAATAAATTAAAAATAAAGACGAAAACAATGAAGAACAAAAATTAAGGTACGAAAAAAAGTAATGTAAATAATTAAGAAATAACTCAGAAAGAAAAATCTGATAAATGATCGTTTTGTAAATGGCAAATCTGACTATATTATTCTCTCACCTGTGATGCTTGCCAACAATAATTAATGCAAACTGAATGCAAATTATCAACAATAACACTTTCTTCATCTTCGTGACTCTCGACGTGAGCTTTTACAAATTGTTAAATCGCCGTAGTATTTTTTAAATGAATTTAAATCAGTAAATTTATCAATAATCACCGCAATATAATTGTAAAACAAAGCACACTTTTGTTGAATTAATCAACGATGTTGCTCGATAAAAACAAATTTAGTTTTTTTCGAATAGTCATCACAGTAGATCACAATATTTTCTAAATAATTGGCGCTTTAATTTGTTTCACCAATAATTATATATTCTTTCAGGAGAACCGAAGTGTTTTATTTGTAAAATAGTCTTTTTTTAATTAAACATGAATTAAAAGGGAATATTGGAACTTGAAGTATTTGAAGTCCCTGAAGTCTTTAAATCTTTTTCATTCCAGACTGAAGAATGAAAAGATTGAAAAAGTGAAAGAACGTTGTTGAAAAAGGCTCGAGTTTTCTTCAAATCAAGAAGAGATTCAATTCTTTCTTTCAGAGAATTTCAAATACACTGATCGCATATAAATTAATTTTCACACTTCCATCAATTTCTTCTTTCAGCCAACTTCAAATCTTATTTCCAGCTCTTCTTTTCTTCAGTGAAACATTTAATTAAAGATTACAGAGAAACATTCTGATGAATTTATTATGCAATCGAGATTTTCTTTCAAAGGCTAACTTCCTTCGATCTTCACGATGTTTACACCGCGAGGAAGCCCACTGCAACTACCGCGAAGTTCTGCGATCAGAATTCTTGCATTCTTTGTATATACGTAACTGTTATCCAGCTTTTCCCTCACCCTCGTTCTCCCTTCTCCAATTTCTTCCCTCTCGTTGCCACTTGCTCTTCGATTTCTCTTGGAGAGGTCTTCTTCCTGCGGATTCCCGGTAAAAGGAGAGGATTTGAGAAGGGATCAATCTAACCGTTCCGAGAAGCTCTTCGAAATAACCGTAATTACGAAGAGTGCTTCGCGTGACTTTTCTCCTTCTCGCTTCATTTCCTTCATCTTCTCAGTACTTTCTTCTTCCTGTTTTCTTTCCTCTTTATCTGACCACCTGGTTCGGGATGCAGGAGTTCGATGAGCAAGAAGAAATCACCGTGAAGAAGTTACGTTTTTAAGTTTGAAGTTAATCGAAGATCTTAAATAGATTTTAAGACTTGGTGTGGGAATATCCACAATATTAAAGCTACAAAAAATTGTATTGTAAATTTTATTTTAATATTATATTTTTTAATATAACGTACTAAATAAGATAAAATTTTCAATATTATTTCTTTATATACGGAAAATAATTTTTAATTACTTATTTTTAATTTAATGACTGTAACAAAAAAGAGTACATTACTGTTCACATACGACACATCCACAATCACAAAAAGAAACCAAGAATATTATTTATTTCCACGAGGATAGGAAATCACTCATCGGGATAACAACTATTAACTTATGCCGTGATATAATCTATTGCAGCAATACATAAACGTCTACATCGTGTCTAGCCAAGTTCTAGAGACTCCTTTCCTGATTCTAAAGACTCCTTTGCTTATTTTCATAAAAACTACAAATTTTCTGCAATTGTTTAATAGATCGATAAATAAAAAAATTATAAACAATTTTCGGCGAATATCTATAATTACAGAGCTTGTATCGATAATTAATTTATTAATATATTCTATGTAAATTAATGTATTACTTTTAAGTAATATATTATCGCATTTGTAATCGCACACCACAATGTGATTAAAATATGGGGATTATTTGTCATCAACATTCGCATTGAGGAAATAGATTGAAATTCTTTACGCAAATTGGACGAGAGTGGGTCATCGAAAACCATGACGGAATTCGCATCGCGGCGGTCATATATTTTAAAGATTGAATCATCGTTGAGTGTGAGTCATGGTTTAAATTTAATATAATATCTCGATGCGGTAGATCGATATATATTTTATTTCTTTCTTTTTTATTAAATTTACTGTACCATATTAAAATATACCGCGGAAAAATCAAAAACAATCTTGAGATATTCTAAAAGAAATGGGAGAACAGCTATTTTGAACTGTAGAAATTACTTTTAGAATTATTTTGCTACAATTAGAAAAAAAAAGGAGATGAAAAGCGATGATTTAAATTAAAGAATTAAATATGAAAGTAAAAGGATACTTTTAACTAATACTTTTTGTAAGTGGAGAATTCGATAGATGTCTAATCAAAAGTCAAAGCGGTCAATAAATGCGATACAGAAAATAGAGATCATGGTACAGTAATAATAGTTAATGATAGCCGTTGTTAATAATAATCACCAATTAAGTCTACGAGTCACCTTTTCTTACCATAGCAAAATCTGAAATAGGGGCTTCACAATACGGGTTCGTTAAAATGCAGATTAATCATTGCGTGTAATTATAAACTAGACCGTATCACGTTTTATTTCTGGAACAGGAATCTGGTCAATGGATTGCATAAGTCAAGGAAGTAATTAAGTTCCGTCTGCAATGAGTATGTCGATGTTCGAGCAACTACAATACGTCAATACAGTACGTCTAATGATAATACGTCATTCTTACGTATAATAATGACTTGGCGATACAAAAAAAAAACTTGAATTTCTCATAAGAATTTTCCTTACATGAAAAATAGCAAATCTACTTATTGTTAGAACAACATCAAATTCAATCGAGAATAGCGCGAACGCACACATCCATAAAATACACATTTAAAGAATCTTCAAAAAATTGGAGCATCTTTCTTTATGATTTAAGTATTAAAGTGCTAAGTATATAAAATCTCAAATTCTTTCCATATTCGAAATAGCGACAATATAAAAGAAATAGAATAGACAAATTAATTCAAAACTCAACAAATGTATTAAAAAAATCTTTGAAGTATCTAAAGAGACATTTAAGAAATATTTAAAGAATTAAGACGTTTTTTAATCGTCTGATATGAATAACTAATTAAACATAATATTTAATTAAACATAAAATAGTTTATCGAATATTTAAAATAATCTGACATCAATGTTTTTATTTTAAGTGTTTGACGACATGATATGAAAGCGATTTGAGAGACAAATGCTTACTTACAAATGCGTATGTAAATGCACAGGATAACATACAGAAAATCATTTACGCTGTGAATGACGTCAGCACGAAGAGAACTCCCAACGACGGAAAGAAAGTATCTTCGGCTAGGTGTTCCCGCATGCGTCAGAGCACGGGCTTCGTGTTGTTTAAAGTCTTTCACAACAGGTTAGCACAGGTACAAAATTTATGCGGCACGAAAATCACAGAACTTGCGCCTGCATCATTGTACATTGATATTTGTATAAAGAAATAATCTTTAAATTTTATATTAATTAAATTTAATAATTAAAAAAATTATTGTCTTAGGATCTTACAGGAACTTAATGACTTACGATGATAATCAGAAATTAGATTCACTAGAATATTTATTTCTGTCTGAATCACACATCTATCGAGATTAGTTCCCGAGAAGAAAAAAAGGAAGAAATTCCTCAATTCTGTTCCAATATTAAGTAAATTTTATATAAAAATAATTAATACGTTAATTAAAATATACACGATTTACATGACATGAAAATATACACAATTACATGACGTTGTGGACATATGACTTGGCACGGAGCCATATAGTTTCCAATAAAGAGGCGCCTGTGCAACAAGGCACTCTTAAGCGCCACGCCGCACATATAATTAGCCAACTAGCCAAGTAATAGAGATCTTACAGGAACTTAATTACTTATGATGACAATCAGAAATTAGATTCACTAGAATATTTATTTCCGTTCTGAATCACACATCTATCGGGATATTAGTTTCCGAGAAGAAAAAAAAGGAAGAAATTCCTCAATTTTGTTCCGAAATAAGTTTCAAGATTAGAGATTTTATCGTAGACAAAAATTAACTTGAACTTGATTTTAATATATAAAATATTATAAAATTTAACGTGTAAAACATTAAAAAAATAACGTATATCAAATTATAAAGATTTATGTAATTTAGACTTAATGTAATAATTTGTAAAATAATTTGACATTTAACATATTACTTATATAATTTAACATATGTAAACATATATTAAGCAGGAAATGTAATATTTCTCATTTATTAATGTCTACAATTTGCATTAATATAATCTGTTATTTATTGATCCAGTTCAAACTACTTATCCAATTCAACCTTGATAGAAGATCTAATAGACAAAAGTCGTATTGCAAAAGACTATATAATTGTATATTGATAGTCATCAGTAGTTGGTATTTAAGCATAAAAAAGTTTTTAAAATGCAAATATATCATACGCAGTTCGATATTGTTTAATCACTACTAAGAAAATGAACGTGATTAATATATACTTCTGCATTTGGTTATTCACCTGTCAATATGATGTATGTCATTATCACGCCTTCGAGTTCTGATTTCTCGAGAATTTATATTTTTCTCGTAGAACGAGTGCATGATTAATCTTAAAAGAAGTCAAAGAGAAAAATCTTAGAAATAATTTAAAAACTTAAATCAATAAATATTGGAAAAGAGAGAAAAGTAAAAACATTGAGAAATATTTAATTTTCGCCAATATGATATGTAAAATTTATAATTTCTTGATAAAGAAAGTACAATTATGTTATTTATTGTTGAAAAAAGCTGAGGAATTGTATAGCATTGTGTCTATTCTTCTAGCATTCTATTCTAGCAAATAGCAACTTCCGCGAAGACAAGTAGCTTTGCTTTTTCCGCGTGAAACGAAGAAAAGGGCACTTTACGTTTCGTGGAAGTCAGCAAGTCCGCAACCGAAATACTCGAAGCAATCATCATTCGCGAGGAGATGATCTCGTCTTCGTCGCTAGAAGCGCTCAGCCGCGAAAGATGACTCTCAGCATGATCGTCTGCGCAGAAACGCCGCAATCGTTCAAACGAATTGACGTCGCATGAATTATTCCGATTTATTCGCCATAGCAATTAACTTCCTGTAAAAAATGAGAAACTGAATTTATTACTTGGTTGGTCGATTCTAAAAATGTAAAATTATTTCTTTCTTTACAAAATTGTGCTTATCGTTAAACTATCACTGCATTTTACCGCGTGATCGTTTTATTATCATTATTAAAATAATTTATTATTGAGACGTTTATTTATTTCCTTTTCTTTTTGTTTAATGAAATTGTATATACTTTTCTTTTATTATTTATTTATATTTTATAGGCAATAGTGACATTAAAAATATATAAAAATTTTAGATATCAATACTTGCTATCGTTATTTTATTTCTCGATATATATATTTCTCTTACGTTATTACATCATTCATTACAACAATATCAATGCCGATGCCTGACAATCTCATTACCGGCTGTGACAATTATTATTCAAAGTGCAAAGGGTTAAACAGCACACATTCACGCCGGCAAATGGTTGCACAATAAAGCGGAATCATCGCGGAAGGCACGCGCGATCCGGACTTTACGCGTGTTCTCGTATGAGGCATGCGTGCAAGCTCTTCGATATATAAATACTCGTGTGTCAGTGGGAAAATCTCAGTCGACCGATACTTGGTGCCTGAGTAGCTCTTCTCTCCCGAGCTACCTTTATTCAAAAACCAGAAGTTCACCACGTGATTTCTTTGCTTTTCAAAAAGAGTGAAGATTTAAAAGAAGAAAAGAAAGAGGGAATATACTTCATCTTGATGAGAATCCGTCAAGTTTACTATGCCGTGGCATATCCTTTTTCTTTGAAAAAGTGGCATGAAGATAGATTGATAGAGCGAAGAAAAAATCCCAAGAAGAAAGAAGATTCTTCAGCTTTTCAAAAGTGTGGTGATTTCATTCTTAAAAAAAACGAAGATTTACGTCGAAAAATTATACAGAAGGGAGAATTTTTTTTATCCTTCCTCTATTATTAATATCTTCAATTTTGCAGTGATCTAGTATAAAGTAGTTCTTAAGCGAAAGATTCAATGAGACCTTGCAAGTTCAGTGATCAGTAACGATTAATTTGTTACGGCTAGACATCACTGATAGATCCAGTAATTGAGTGCATTGAATTGAACTTCCGAGTCGGAAATTCTTTTGAGCTTGGACTCTGAGTCCACGTAATTTCGCTTTTGGAGAGGCCGGCTAGAATCTCTCGACGATGAAAGGCAGACTGAGCGGATCGCTTCTGAGACTTTTAATCCTAATCCTGACGACGATGGATCAGACATTAATGGTCTTGACGGCACATCACGGCGGTCATCATCAACATCGACTCCCGAAAAGGATCCATCTGCCGCGAGCGATGGAGGCCACTAAGAAATTCCTCTGCAGAGAGCCCCAATCGAGAGCCTACAATCTGAAAGATTTGGTGCACAGCATGCAACCGAGCGAAAGTGTGAATCAGCCGGTATACATCGTGGTGAAGAAATGCGACAGTCACGCGGGCTGCTGCATTAGCCCCGATCTCAGTTGCGCGCCGGTGCAGTCGTCGATCTATCACGAGGACATGGAGGTCGAGGTCTGGAGCCTGCTAACGAACAGCACGAGGAGAGTGTGGATCAGGATTGAGCAGCACGGCAGATGCAGCTGCGAGATCAGTAGCGCTAGTAAGAGACTTAGGGAGGACACTCAGCCGCCCAATATACAGATCCTTTGATCCTCCGAAGTTTTTTGAATTCTAGACTGAGCATTCACTCAGAAGTAGAAGACTGCAGGTGGATCAGCAACCGAGTGGATTTATCTTGCATTTCGATAGACGACGTTATCCTGGAAGAAGAATAATGAAGTGTCAATTGAAATCGGTTAATCAAGACTGGAACTGATTTTTTAAGATTTTTATATATACCTTAATTTTTTTAAGGTTCTTCAAAATTGCGTGTCGAGATTGGAATCGAAACGCAATACTGATAGCACTGATTTGCCCGCCAAGAATTTTTTAATACTACATAGTGCAACGTTAGAAGAATAATTGATACAGTGTTAATAAAAATTAGTTGATTATAGTTGAAACTCAGATAGATTGGATTAGGACGAAGTCTATTTAGAACTTCAGTTTGCTCGCCTTATCTATCCTATGTGACTACGATGGTGAGAGAAGAAGCGAGAAAGTGAAATTAGTTAGCAGATATCATACAGACTCTTTGATACAAATTAATAATTCTAATTGAAATCTGGTAGAACCAATGTCTGGTAACGAAAACACTCGTTAAGTGATTGTGATTATGATTGAGAAGGATTATTGTTACGAAGAATACTCCGAAAAATCGCAAAAATCATTTGGACGATTAATAAAAAATGGAAGCTGACCTTCTAATAGGTAAATTTAAAATTCCTTGATTTACAGAGGTTCCGTGATTTTTCAAGAAAGAAAACTTCAATCTTTCAACATGATAATGTACAAATATCTCATAGACATTCATCTTTATCAGAGATATCTATTTCGCAATAATACCTTCCATTGTCAGCATATTTAATAGACTTCAAACTGTGCCAATTTTTTTACGCAATTTAGTATTGTAGGCTAAATATAAGGATCAGGCTATCCCATAAAATATCCACAAAAAAAAATGCAAAAAGTCTTGTTAATGCTCTTATAACACAGTGTGATGCACATTACATTTCTACTCGTATATTCCGAACACAAGATATTCTATTGCAAAGGATTACGTACGAAGTGAGGCTTAGTGTGATGATTATTATATTTTCATCTTCCTCACAAAATGTGATCGCAAATATTTTTAATTAAACACTTAAGGATACTTTTAACTGACATTGTGATAAGATCATATCAATTTATAGCAAGGTTTCGAAGTGAGACGTATGTAAAACATCTCTTCAAACGTTCGAATTCACGTTTGATTTTCAACGTGATCTTTATGCGAAACTAATAACATCACGTAACTGACACACGTTAAATATAACTTCACTATATATTTGCTAAATGCGATACTGTTTGTGCGTTGTATGCTGAAGTTTACATTAGTTAAACAAAATCCAGACGCTACAGAAATAACTGCGTTTGTAAATACAAAGCTCTATACAATGAGCACGTTCCGCAAAATTATAGGCGAGTACTTTAGGGTTCGAAAATAAAAAAAGACTTTTGTGTCAAGCAATTTTTTTACAAGACAACTTCTAGGTGCAAATTTCTATAGATATATTTATGTATTAAATAAGCAAGATGAAATCAAAATCGCGATCGATGTAAGAAAGAACGTTTTTATAGTATTTTGATATCAGTTTTAAGTTTAGCGAATATTAAAAAATGTATCCGAATATTTGTATTATAATTTATTTATTTATTGAACGGATGATTTGTCCATGTAAAATAAATTCTAAGAGAAAACTGCGATCAGTAAGTCGATGTATCGAAAGGATTTAACAGTATTCTTTTAGCAGTTAATGACTCTAAGTTATTTAATTTTTGTATTAATTTATATATCACTTAATTTATGAAAAGCAAAACAATTTAAATGTTTATATAAAAATAAATTGTAGCTTTGGCTATTTTTATACTAACCCGTAAAATTTATTTCTGTACTGTACCTAGTCTTTAGTCTCTTTTATTTAAATTTTAAGTTAAATAATTCATTTACTTTTGAATCATTTACTGTTTCCATTGAACTTTCTCAGATTACAATGTTCTTGACAAGGATCATTAATATTACAATTATATTAATAACAAGGAATATTAATTCAACGATTTTTCATCTTACAGCATTAAAAGTAAAACATTTTAAATTTTTTTCCAGCGATGTACAATCCATCATGTTGCTATACACGACTCTTTTTAAAAAGAAAACATTTTTAAAATATAAATTCTAAAGGACAGTATTTATAATTTATAATTTTCCAATTTTATATTCGAGATCGTCTCATACTCGATCCCAAGATGCTGTACAGTCAATTTATTGACTGGACGGAATCCTAAGATCCGACGTAAGACGATCTGAAATATAAAACTGAACTGTGAATATGGATCCAAGCAAATTTTTCTCAGCATATCTTAAAACAAATTTTTTAATCTGTATTTAATTCCAAATAAAGTATCTTGAAAGGCTAACGTTAATTTTTGCGGCAATAATCCTGTTATTAATTGTATCGTTTATTCGCTTGTCTGTCTACGAAAGACAGAAATAGCGAAACAATTTACATACATATTCTCGATTTAGCGCGCAGACGTGTAAAAAGAATTGGACTGAAGCCCAAACGAGAGCCGGCGGCGTCGTTATGTCAACGTTATGTTCACGGACACTTGTTCCGCGAAGTCAACTCTGTCCCCTTCCCCAAAAAAAAGTATCGCTAGCTTATAAAATTATACAATATATTATTTACTGCAAAATGCATTAAATTTTCGCATGTTCATTTAAAAAATGGACTTTAGGATTTCTGGTTAAAATGGATTTCAAAAGGAACAATCGAACCTAGAAAAGAAATAAGAAATATAATTCTAACTTTATTTTCTTAATTTTAATTAAAGTTTACTTAATTTCTTATAATACTCTAATAAAGTTGCAAAATCTTCCTCAATCTTCAAACCTACACAAAAAAATGAATGTTTTAAATCTTCCTTAAAGAATCTACGGAGAAAAATTATGGAAAAAATATATTACAAAAATTTTTGTAAATTTCAACAAAAGGTTAGGAACATTAAAGCGTTATGATACAAATGAATGAATCAGTTTACTGGAGTTTCCCCTTTACTTGCGTTTAACATTAATCGACAGTAAAAACTACATAAATTGTCACGAGTAAAAGACGTACAGGAAACTGAGAAAATGCTGTGCCGATATTACGAGTATCGGGCATAAGGGTATTTCGAGCGCATTCGTCGGCCTCGCGTCCCTCGTCCTCTTCCTCCTTCATTGGCAGCTCCTCTAGCAGCATGTCCTCGCATCACGGGTTGTCCTTCAGAGATAGAGATAACATTTATACGTAAAACTTTGGCGAAGAAAATGTTAGACACGCAATATAAATTCATCTATATGATTAGTAAATTATTTGTCTTCTAAATGAAGAAAAAGAAAGGAAACATTTATTACGTTATTCAAATAAAAAATAAATACATTAAAAGAGGTGATGATGAAATTTATCTTATAATCGAGATAATCGAATAAAAACTTATTTAGTCGCACTACTCGATTTACCTCTACCCGACTGGTTCTCTGCCCATACGATCGGTGTAGGTCTCGCGCCTCTTGCCGCTCTGAAGGGTGACCTAGGCGATCTTCTCACTGTCACTCCCCTAGCGCTGTTCGAGTCTCCCGCGGCCGCCAGAGTGGCTGCCATTGTTCTCTGGCGAGTATTGCTGGACGGCGACGCCTCTGCTTCGCGATTCTCTTCTTCAACCTCGTCTTCAACGAGTTCGCTTCCCGCCTCTTCCGTCACTTCTGCTGTGTCCACAGCATCGTCCTCACCGGATGCCAAAGCTACTGGTTCTTCCACTCGCTTCTCACCTTCCGAGCTCACTCCTGTGACAAAGGAGAAAAAACCGATAAAATTATCATTCACACTTGTTTTCTTAGAGACGAAACTTTTTAATAAATTTGGTTAGATTTATTGAGGTACCTTCGCTTGGAGTTGCGCTGGATTCTGTAGCTTCAGTTGAACCGCGTTGCTGTTCATCAGTACCGACGATGCGAATACTGGGAATGTTAGTTTCCTCGACATTGTCTCCGGAAGTAGCCGTTACAGAAACATGCGTCACGGTGTTTTCTTGTTCTTCGGATTGACTGCTAGTCTGTTACAATGAGAATTGTGAAAAGTGACGTTAGGTAATAACTTCATAAGAAAGTGCAATGAAACATAGAATTTTCTTTACCGAAGGAGGCAAATCCGCAGCTGGGGAAACTTGAAGAGGCGTAGTGGGAACACTGCGACCAGTTCCACTGTCCTCTAATTGTGCTAGATCCATTCTGCTGTCGTCTAGACTCTCTTGAACAACCTGAACTACAGTGGAGTTAGTGGACCCAAAAATTCTAGTAGTAGAACCTGTCGGTGTTGTCAAAGATGGAGTTGAGGAAGCCGTCGTAGGTGCCGAAGAGTCTCCAAAAGTGAAACGACCTTGCGGCACTTGCGGCGAACTCACAGCTTCACCGAAACCGTCACGACGGGGAACAAAGAGAGTAGGAGTGCTTGGCACGATGCAATCGTCGCCGCCATCTTCGTAACCCTGTTGCGGCTTTGAGAAGAAAAAAATGACGATAAGTTGTGATAATGTAAAGTAAATTTTATAAAAGTTTAATAAATAAAAATATTGCAAATATTTTTAATACCAACCAAAAGAAGATGTTGCTGTTGCTGCTGTCTGGGCATAGGCGCGATTCCTCTAGGCCTCGCTGTGAAGGACGTAGCGGGTTCTCCAGTCGGTCCAGCGCTACTGATAGCTTCAGATTGTTGCTGATTTGTAGGAATGATAGCTTGACCCTGTCTAGAGATGTCGACACTCGTGGAATCCTCTTCCATAATAATCTCTACCTCGTTATTATCTCGTTCAACCTCAACTTCGACTTCATAGGGCATTTCTTCTTCTTCCTCTATCTCTTCATACGTATCGTTGTCAAACTCCTCTTCTTCCTGTGCTTGATGATTGCCTCCACCTTCACCCTCGTCACAGTCTACCACTACTACGCAACCTTCTTCCACCTCTTCATCTTGATCCCTTTGACTTGACGTAGGCACCTGAATCGTTATTAATATTAGAAATAGTTGAAATATTTTCAAAATTACATTATAAATATTTAATTGTGAAATTGTTTATTCTTCTTTCTCTCTATCATATTATCCTCACCTGATACTCTACTTCCGAAGCGCTGGCACTCGCAGTCGCGCTAATATCCTGTCTGGTCCTCTTAGCTTTTGGACTCTGCACCTGTTCCTGACGTCCATGATCCAATCCTTCAACTATCCCGGAGCCAGAGGCGGTTGAATCTAGGACTCGCGCTCTTTTCAGTCCCGTGGAAGCTTGAGAAGTGCTGACCGATTGCGTGGAGCTGCTCGCCACTGTCTGTTGCTGATCGCTGACGGTAATCTGCTGCTGCTGTTGCTGCTGCTCCACTCTGGGACTCACCAGCGCTACTGTTTGTTGTTGTTGTTGCTGCTGCTGCTGCTGTTGCTGGCACTGTTGCTGTTGCGGCTGTAAATTAAGTGTCTCCGCACTTTCTGGATCTTCTCTCTGTGTCGATTCCGCCGATTCACTCAGCTGGGGTTGGACTACCAATTGACGAAGACTGCTAGTTTGTGCACTCTGCGAAGAAGTACTGGTACTTGCCGGCTGGAAGTCGGTCAGGCTGCTAGTCGGCGAGCTCGTCTCCGTAGTATGCACTACTTGCTGCTGCTGCATCTGATGTGGTGCAACCATAACCGGTGCACCAGCTGTAGTCGGCAGGACGGCAGCCGTTCGCGACTGAACCACCACGCTCATTGGCCTAATACTGGCCAGCGGCGTTTCCGCCCTAGCTGACATCGGTTTAATGTTCGCTGTCGGTGGCTCGGTGGTTGCGCTTACCCCGCTCACGCCTGACAGCTGTCTCTGGAGCTGAGCGACCCGTTGCAAAAGCGCTTCCTTCTCCGCCTGTATCTCCGACTTCTCGTGCTCCAACCTGGAGATTCGGCCTTCCATCTGCGATTTCAACGCCACCAACCGCGCGTCGTGCTCCGCATCGGGATCTCCTTGAACTCCGGCACTGGCTCCTGCAGATTCTATTCTAGATTTTAAATCCATTAACTCTTTTTCACAGATCTTTTTGGATTCGGTCAGCTGCATGATTTTCGTTCTAGCTCCCTTAAGGACCTGTTTCGCTCTGTCCTCCTTCTCTATACTACTGCGATTCATAGCCTCAATTTCCTTTCTCAGATTATCGGACTCGCTTTGAGCCGCTGCCACCTGGCGAGTTACTTCATCTATCTTCGTCGTGAGCTCGATGTTCGTCTGACGAAGTTCCTGGCGGCCCTCCTCTCGCAGTTGGTCCTCACGTTCCTGTGTTATCACGTTGGAAGCGTTCTCGTTTCTGGTTTCTTCATTACGGTTCTTCTCTTCCTCGACAGTTCGCGCGAGTTCTTCAAATTGTGTTTTATACTTCTTAGCTATTTTGCGGATCTGAATCTCCTTGTTTCTAATGTCATTAAGAAGAGCCTCTTTCTCGGCTAGTTCCTTTCTAAGAGAAAGCAAGTCCTTTGCTTTCGAGGAGGAATCGGCTAGTGCCTCGTTGAGCTCCTGGCCTAGTTTACGGACTTCTTCCGACGCTCGCGACACATGTTCCTCTTGGGTTTGTAACTGTTTTTGGAACTGCGTCAATTGCTCCTCGAGTTTAACTTTTTCTACTTTCACTTGATTAAATTCTTCAGTTCTCTTTGCATGAGTCTCTCTCTCTGACGTTAATAGTTTGCTCAGATTCTCTCTTTCTGTTTGAAGTCGTCGCCAATCCTCAGGGCTGGCTTTATTCGCTCTTTCCAATAATGTATTCGCTCTTTGTCTCCATCTAGTTGCCTCGCCTTTCAGGCTAACGTTTTCTTCTGTCAAAACTTCCGTCTTGGCTGTCAAATCTCTAGATATATCTCGAAGAGGTACTACTTCCTCCAACAAAGCATTTACTTTGTCTGTAAGTTCGTTAACTTTCGCACTAAGATTATCTCTTTCTTCCCTAAGGATTCGGTTAGAGTCCGTAATAGCATTCAAGGTCTCCACTTTGCGCAACAATTCTGCATGCTTGGATGTGGTCATCACATCAATTTCAGACTTTTCTCGTTCAGAATTCAGCAAAGTTTCGGTCTCCTTCAATCGCTTCTCCACCACTTCGATCTGTGATTTCATTCTAAGATTTTCGGCCCTGAGAACATCAAATTTGGCTAAGGCCAAGTCTTTCTCTCTTCTTAAATACTTCATAACTCTCAACAATTGTTCAATTGAATTGGAATCTTCCTCCAAAGAGCTGAAACTCTTGTTCAGAGCTTCCATGCTAGTATCGGGACTGTCCCTTCCGCTTATTTTGGTCTGCTGACTCTGCATGATGGCTATTCGGTCGCCCAACTCCTGAATCTGATTATGCAAAAGCGCATTCTGCGCGTCGAGGTCTACAATTCTCTTCTGGGTCTCTTCGATCTCGTTCACGTACTTCTTCTCTCTTTGTTTCGAAGCTAATTTCTCAACTTCGAGATTTTCCACTGCCATGTTTCGCTCTTGAGTCAGAGTATGAAGTTGCTGTTGAACCTGCTGAGCTTCCTCTTTCAACTTTGCCAAAATCTATAAAAAACATGTATAAAAAGGTAGATGATAAATTCATATAAACATTTCTTCATTATTAGACTTACCTGCAAATCGGATGAATGCTGCATCATTTCTCTTGTATATTTGTCCTCTGCTTCTTTGGCCGTGATAGAGACAGACTTCAAATCGGTCTTCAGCAATTCCAGTTCACCCTTCAATTCATCCAGCTCTTCGACCTTCCTTTCAGCCTCAGCCAGTCTTTCTCTTAATTCTGAATCGGTTTCGAGCCTGCCATTTGATATCTTCGTCAGATCTTCACCCAATTCCTTTACTCTTTTCTGCAACGAAATGATCTCCACACGTGACTCTTTCAAGGCGTTCTCCAGTTCTTCTTTGCATTTGTTATATTCAGCTGTCAATTCTCTTAACTGCGTTTCAGCACTTTCGGCAATATCGCAATACTGTTGACTCTGCTGTCTAGCTGCCTTCAATTGTTCGGAGAGTGACTTTGCTTCGACTTGAGAAGAGTTTAATTGCATCTCTAACTCTTTCACTCTCTTTACGAGACCTTCATCACCTGTCAAGGGCTTAGTGATGGAATGAGCGGCTACTTGTCTCAATTTATTGTTCAACTGATCAATCTTCTGGCTACTTTGAGCCTCGGTTTCTCTCGCTTGATCCAACTCCACTTTTATTCTCTCACTCAACTCGCGTTCTTCTTTTAGTCTTTCTTGAGCAGTCACCAACTGTCTCTCTAAATGAGCTGACAATTCTCTGAAGCGATCCTGTTCCTCCTGAAGACGGCGTCGAAGAGCAGCACATTCTCTGTTAGCGTCGTCGAGTCTCTGTTCGGCCCTAAGTTGCCCTTCAGCCTGGACTCGCTCCAAACTAGCCTTAATAGACTCCATATCCGCTTTAAGCAGTGCTTGAGTCTGTCTTTCCCTTTGATAGACCTCCCGCTCCTTCAAGAGACGTCCCTCAGAATCTCGCAGAAGTTGACGTTCCTGACGAATATTTTCCAATTGAACTTCCGCCCGAGATGAGCGAGATTGAGCGGCGAGCGTCTCATCTTTTAGAATCATGATACTTTGCTCATGTTTGCTGATGGTAATGTTGTAATTGGTACATTTCTCCTCAAGCGCTTTGATCTGGGTCTTGTAAGATGCGACATTGCCCTGTAAAAGTGTGAATCTCTCGTTCGCCGAATCCAACTGTGCTCTCAATCTACAACACCTCGCCGAATTTGCTTCTGCTTCTTTCCTAAGTCTTTCAACTTCCTCGCTCAACATTTTTTCATGCGCGGTTCGTTCCTTTCGATATGTCTCATACTCATCCGAAACATGCTTAAATTTATCTTCAGCCTCCTTCAGCTTCTTAAACAATTTTTCTTTTTCTTCATCACTCTTCTTTGATTCTTCTTCTGATTTGGATTTGTCCTCTTCGACATCTTTCTCCTCTTTTTCCTTGTTTTTCTCATTGTTTGAATTCTTTACCTGTTGGTACATGTTTTTGTACATGTCTCTCTGTTTTAAAAGACCATCCAACATCTTCGATTGTCTATCTTGCGCAGCTTGCATGTCTGTTAACTGTTCCACATAACGGTCCAGCTTTTCCTTCATCTCGCCCGAATTTATTTCGTCGGTAGCTCGTTCAATTTCTTCTTGCCTGGATGATAACGCACGGACAACTGCTAACAGCTTCTGATTGTTCTCCTGCAGTTCCTCAATATCCTTAAAGGTCACCAATTTCTTACTGATGATCTGTGACGACAAGATGTCATCTGTTTCTACGGAGGATGACAAATCTCTAGTTTCCATGCGAGTGCCGGTGCGGCTTTCTTGAACTTCTTTGAGCAGATAACATACCTATAATGTCAAAAAAGAATTTAATAATTATATAATGGGCCGTCTAAATTTGTCACTTTTAATTTGTTATAATGTGTAAAAAAAAGAAATAACTTACTTGTCTAGCCAAGTCAGCCAGTTCAGTTTTCAGCCTCTGGTTTTCCGTAGCATGATGCTTGGCAAGGCGATTAGCCTCGTCAGAATTTTCATGAAGACGCTGATTCTCCGCGAGAAGTTCATCCAGCCTGTTTGTCAGCGTCGTAATATTCGCCATAGCCGATTCATAATCCTGCCTTTGTTGCTGCAATAACGGCGCCTTCTTCTCCAACTCGTGAAGAATCACATCCATCTGAGACTTCAGACGTTCATTTTCTTCTCGCTCCAACGTTAATTCATTGGTGACCTCGACTAATTGGGTATAAATCTGCGTGAGACTTAAGCCTCTTTGTAGAGCTCGACTGGTTGTAGCTGCTGCAGGTGCCAACGCTTCTACAGCTTGATTCAATTTCTCTGCAAAATTTGTAAATATTCTAATAAATATGCGTCTAATGATAAGAAAAATAATTAAAAAGATAAGCGCAATCTGCAAATCAAATGTATGCTCCAAGGTATGAGCACCAATGCATTAAAAGTGACAAAAAATGAAAAACATCACTCACCTTGCCGGATATTCTTCAATAATTCATTAGCATGTTCCAATTCTTTTGTCAATTCCTGGATATTCTGTTCCTTGTCATCAATATCCTGCTTGTGCTGGACCAACAATTGATTGTACTTTGTCTCTAAAGTTCCGTACTCTTCTGCAGTGCTATCCACTAATTTTTGTAGCTCGCTTGCTGCATTGGACATTGCCTCGGCCTTGGCATTGGCATCATCCTTCATCGACTCGTATAAGCTAGCCAGATTTTTCTGAGCATTTATTTCTTTTTGGTATGAATCATTTATAGCAATTTCATGGGCTCGCTGCTGCTCCACTTTCTGAACCAGTTCATCGGATTGCTTTTGAAGGGAAGAAACCGATTCTCGCAATTGAGAATTAGCTTCATTAGCTATTCGCAACTCTTCTTCGCGTTGCGACAATTTCGTGTCGATCAAGAGAGCCCGGGCAGAGGCTTCGGATCTCGCTGTCTGAAGTTCAGAAGTCCTTTTGGCCAGTTGTTCCTCAAGGCCTGCCATCTGTTGCGAGAGAAGCATTCGTTCTTGCTCCAGTCGTTTTTCCCTATGAACATATAATTCAAATTAAAGATGTTAGTAAAATTAATTATATTTCTCGTTAAATCATACAAAATTAATAAAAATTTAATAACTAAGTAATAATTAAACGTATGTATATGTATATATGTTTAGGCATGTATTTACAAAAAATATTTTTTTCTTTCTCTTCTTGACTCACTTGAAATCTAAGGTCATTTCTCGACTGCGAATTTCCTCTGTCTCAGCCAGAGTTTGGCACTTGGCTGCAATGGCAGTTTGAAGCTGAGAGCTTAACGAAGACAATTCGGTACGCATTCGGTCAATCTCGGTGTCCCGCCTTTCAACTTGGAGTTGCAATGCAGTAGCCTCATCTTTGACTGTGTCCCTCTGTCTTCGTAATTCGCCATTTTCCTTCTCCAATCTGTAATTCACATTAAATAAAATATACATGCAAGATATTAAAAATGTTAATAACACTGCATTTAGAATAATTGTGATCTATTTTATACATTATCATCTATTATCTATTAAAATATAAAATTATTTGTTTTAATATATAGACATTAGAAATTGTAAGAATGTAACCGTACCGTTTGACAGATTCTTGCAATTTGTGCACATCAATCTTCACTTCCTCAAGATTGCCGCATACTTCTGTATTGCTCTTCTCCACTAGCTCTAACTTTCCTCTAGACTCGTCAAGATCCAACTTCTGCTCCGCAAGTTCCTTTTGTGCCTTTTCCAAGTTTTGCTCTGTAAATCAACATACAATGTAAAATCTTTGGCCTTTCATTTATTCATTAACAATTTTTTTTACATAAATTTTAGCCGTGCCAAAAATTACAGGGACTAAAGAAGCTTATGCCGAACCTCGAGTAAATAACAAAAGTGTTATCAGAAGAGTCTTCGATTCGAAGAAGGATAAATAAATAAACGCCAGCAGGTGGAAGGGTGTAAGTAAAACAAGTGGTGCGTTCCGTTTCATGCATGATGCATCATTTATCCTTGTTTATTTTTTGGTGAACAAGAAGGATAAATAATGCATCATGCGCATCAAGCATGAAAAGGTCCTTCAAATATTCAAAAATACGAAATTCAAACTTACCCAAAGATTTTCGGCAGGTCTCGAAAACCGCCTTGGCGGTTATGAACTCCTCGAATTTTGCATTAAAATGCGCATTGATCTTCTGACTTAATTCCCTCGGGATTTGTGCGAGCTCCTCGTTGTTCGCGATCTCGCGAAGAACGTTGAGCTCGTTCTCCTCGACCACCTCCATGTCGATTGGAAAATTAACCAACGACTTGATTGAGTTTTGCAACCGGCGTTTTTAGATTCCAAGTTGTCGAATTTCTCTAAACAGACGCCACATTTGCGTCTCAGCTTATAAACGTTACCGCGCTTCCACCGCGCTTCTTTCTAAAATGAAGCGTTTTAACCGCTTCTAACCGCTTCGTCGTCACGTACCCGAAATCAGTGCTGATACTGCAGTCTAGCGCAGAAATCAAAGTTAGCCACAGAATAGCCAACAGTCTGGTTAAATTGGACTGCGGTTCCAAAATCATTTCTATATAGAATTAAGGTGCGTTCTCACTAAGCGCATCAAGACTTTAACCAATCAAACTCTTTCATTTATAGTTCGTTCTTATATTTAATAGCGTTTTCGATTGAGGGTCGATTTTGTATCTTTTGAAAGAGTGAAAATGTGAAAAGCAGGAAAGGAATATCTGGCAGGAGCATAAATGCGCGGGATGAAGCCTGAGACGTGAGATGAAGATGACATAACCTCGGTTATCTTTCTCCTTCCAATATGGTCGCCATCTTGAGTGATCAACTTCACTCCCCTCGTCTAGAAAAGTATCTTATGTTCCCTCCAGATATTCCTACCTCCATGGTGAAAAGTAAACAGATTTACTAGGATATTTGTAATTTTATTGGTCAACATCTAGTAAATTTGTTCAGTGCATTTTTAAAAAATACAGAATCGACTCTGGAGATTACGTGTTCCGGGAGCACGTAATAATGTCATAAGTTCTGTCTTGGATTACTAAACGACGAACTTTTGCTTTTATTTTGCTTTTATTATATCGTCGTCAGAACTATCGATGGAAACAGAAACTAAGAGCAAGAGTCAAATCATGTATATACGATATTATCCTTGTTAGCCTTTACAAGAAATTAATGGCGTTTTCGACTGAAGCAAAACTAATCCGGGTTGG